>CALNVZ010002974.1:40508213-40542875 GCA_940671915.1 Paracentrotus lividus
AAAATTTCGCCGCGAGCGGACTATCCGCGGCCGAGATCTCAGGGGGGGGGGTCAAATTGACCCCCCCCCCAGTCAAAATCTCCTCTTGAATATGCCAGTCTGAATAGGGTTAAAGGCGACAGCATCCAAACTGGCTCGCCAGAAACAGTGGCCAACGACCATCGTATTACAAAATGATCATAAAACAATATTGTCATTATCATCCTCATCGTACCACAGTCATCACCATCCCCCTCATGCTGATCATCATCATTATCATATCATCATTACCATCCGTGATCATCATCATCATCACCATCACAATCATCGCCTTAAGCAGCATTGTCATCACTATTATCCTTACAATTATCAACATTCTCACTATCATCCTCACCATCATCATCATTTATAATAATGATCATGATGATGATCGTCATCACTACGATTATCATCACCAACACCATCACCACCACCACCACCACCACCACCATCATCATCACCATCACCATCACAATCATCGCCATGATCATCACCATCTAACCATCATCATCCTCACCATCATCATCATCATCATCACCATCATCGCCTCCGCCACCAACATCACCACCACCCCTCATCATTTCCCCCTCATTGGAAAATTGTCTGCCTAATCTACCTTGCCATTAACAATTGATGACAATCTCCATCAAAAACAGCAGAACTCCAGTTGTACACGAAATGAATAGCAGCTTTGATATTGGTTTAATTATGAAACATAATTCTAGTGTATAAACATTAGTTATTATAGCTTAATAATATCGCAAACATAACTTTGAATAAGTTATAATTCCATATGTTTGAATAATGATAATTGATTATCTAACTACTTTGTTGGTAAAAGTAGTCTTTTTGCCCTAGCCAACGTTAGGTTACTTTTTATGACAAACATATTTTGTAACGGACATTTTGATCAATATCTTGAAGACAAGTATATCTTATATTGCAGATTTGTGGATTAATGCCAAATATTATTTTTTTAACAGGATACTGAGAGTTCGAATATATTAAACCCCTCGAATGTTAATAATATTGTGTGATTGTCAGCTCCATTGCACAAATAGGGAATCAGACAATAATTCAAAAGCTATTGCATAATTTCATGTGTACCAATACATCTTACAAAGAGATATCGAGATTTACATAGAGTTCAACAAGTGATGGACCGATTATTTCTAATATCGTACTACAAAGTTTTTTTTAAACGGTCTTTCAGCATGTTCAGAATAGTATAAACGTTGTACAGGATTGAAATAGTATGCGTGGGCCAAGTTTTCTAGCTTTCTGCATATTTTAAATTCATTGAGCGACGTATTTAAAAAGTAGTATTTAAATATTGTGTTACCAATTTGAGTTGCTTCATAATGTCAGTTTATATTTATATCATAAGTTAATAAGATGATGAAGAGAGTAAGTTGTTGTTTTGGCAGTAAATAGTATTGATTGTTTTATATCGATAAGATGAATATTAATGTGGTAGTGTATCATAAAGTTCATAACCCAAGATTTTCATTACATCGAGCATTTGTCTTCGACCTGCTGAATCTCAACTGGGCTTAGATCCTGGTCCAGTGCTGGCTGTAAGACTCGAGTTCTTCTTCACATCAAATGTCCCTCAGCACTGCGTTTCGCATGTGTGTTCTTGACGACCATTCCCGAACGTTCCTGGAAGTTCAGTCCTGCAAACTTGTAGAGGTCTTCCGTGGTCCTGGACGGATCGTCGGCGAAGTCCTCGTAGCGCAGACGGTAGTAACGATCTTTGAGCCACTCAGGAATCTGTTCGAAATGGAATGCAGTCTCGCGCACCCACTGACACATGCCTGTAATTGGAATCACTGTGTTTTTGTTCGAAGTCGAAGAGTTGGAGTGGCTCTAGGCGACCAGCTCGGCGTATTTGGGATGAGCCTCCTCGACCTTGGCTATTTTGATACATGTAGTTGATACGAGATGCAGCAGAGCCGCGGGGATCTCGGAATAAATGGATCACCTTCACATTGGCATTGATCCTCAACGATGAGGGGCTTGATTGTATTAGATCACCACGGATCAGCTTGGCAGCAAGATGTCCTTTGAACTCTTGACAGACGTTGTGCAGCCATTCTGCATCAGGAATGTTACATTTAGCATCCGTCTCTCGCAGACGACTCGAATTGCGGAATTTTCCTCCCCAGTGGTTCGTCAGATTCACCATGCCCATAACTCATCGCTGAAGTTGCACTGCGCAAAGTCCCTCATGAGCTTCGTCGAATAGTAATAGGTTTCTGGAGCGAAGGGTCCAGGTAAACGCCATAGCCTCACCATCTCCCCACAACCCACAGCGGTTCGTAGAGGAAAAGATACCCGGGTTCTGGTTGAAGAGCTCGCCGATGACGCTTGAGCCGAACCTCCACTGGGCGAGGAATGATAATCACAACGGGTTCCCCACGAGATGGAACGAATACCGTCCTCCTATTATCGCCACCAGAACTTTCGCCCTTCTGTACGTCTTTCATTTTCCCTTCATCAGTAACGGGAGCGTCATCAATGATCAGCACTGTCTTGCCACTCTAATTCGCTTTCACTATCTGAACTTTCCGCATCAGATGAGATTTCACCGTCTCTAGCCAGCTCAGAAGCAATACTCACTGGTTCTCCTCTGTGGATCCCACCTCCGTACATCCTTTATCATGTCGGGCATTATGGCTCAAGCCCCCAATATTGTTATCTTTGATGCAGTTAGAGATTAGTAGAACAGAGCCAACATGAATACAAGAAAACAGTACCTGATGCATGTTTTCAATCTGACAATGCGCTTGAGTTTGGCTATCATGGTAGTATCTTTTCATCCACAACTCGGTTGAAATTATACGATGCATCAAAACGAAGCAACTCGAGAAGGTTCAGTCAGTGTAACTTGAAATGTTAAATCACAATCGCAAGAAGTACCTGAAGATAATACGCACCTCTCTTGCTCCTGTGCAACGTTGACAATTATTTCTCCCCATTATAGCATTTGTTTGAGTTCTTGTCCTGTGAAACATCTTGTAATTTTCACTTTCTCATAAGCAAACATGCAATAGTCCGGCCGAGGTAAACAGTCTAAACACCACCATTGATAGAAGTCAAGTGATTCAGAAAATGTCGGATAGGTAACAAATGCTATTGTGTGCCATTACATAATCATCTTCAAACACTATGGTCGGGCTCTTTTTGAGTGGGGAAGCCTGTCGAACCGTGAAACTATAAATAGGTTGGTCATTTTCTGGGTGGTCAATCTCGCGATACCTCATAAGGACAATATAATGAAATAAAAAAGTAACGTCAGCTGGCCAAAGAGACCTAAATTTCTACTTACCTGTTCTTGACTTAGGGTGGTATCTCACTTCCGCGGAGACGTCTCGCGAACGGATAAAAAGTATTAGAGACGTCTCCGATATCGCGGAGACCTCTGGAGACGGATTTGGGACTATTTCAGACCTTTTTGTTCATAAATTGTCGCGGAGACGTCTCCGCGAAGTGAGATACCACCCTTATCAACGTAATTTTCTCATTGCATTTAGATAGGTGATTTTTTTTAATTATTATCATCTGTCTCATACTGTCACCATCATCAGTCTATGGACCTTACCAAAACCTTACTCTCAGGGCTGCGCCAAAATGTTGAAAAAAGTGACCTTAAATTAAGGGGTGTACCACCACTTTAGAGAGGTACCACAATAGAATTTTTTAATGCATGCACGCACAAAAAAAAAAAAAAAAAAAAAAAAAAAAGTGAGCTCCTGAATGTAGGTAGTAAATGACATGTTTATAACAATTACATTTTACATGTTCAATTTAGACAGTTTTGGTGTTACAAAAGAATGTTGGAAGAGAGAGCATAAAGTCTAGTTGTGAAAAATTGGTGATTGCAGCCCCAAGACACCACCATAATGCCAGAGGTCATTTTCATCGTAATCACTAGTAGCCTTATCATCATCCTCATCATCATCACGATCGTTGTCATCATCACCACCATCATCGTTATTGTTTCATCATTACCATCAAAATGATAATTGCCATGATCTACCTTATATCAACTACTAGCTGTACCATCTTTATCATCACCACTACCACCTCCACCACCCTCACCACCACCACCACCACCACCATCAACACCACCACCGCCACCACCACCACCACAACCATCATCATCATCATCATCATTAGGCCCTACCCTTAGTCTGAAAGTGCATACAAAACTTTTTTTTAAAGCTTTATTGGCATCATTGCAGGGATCGGACTGGTCGAGTAAGAGAATGCCCTAGATAGTCGCTGATAAAGATCGGACTTATGCCTACCCCTACCCCTCCCGAGTACTTTGGACTTTTTTTTTTTTTTTTTTTAAATAATTTTAAGGAAAGCTCGAATTCAAGTTCCATTACAGGATTCACGATTGGTCCCAAACAATATTGAAAAGAAGTACATTGTAGTAATGATAGCTTGAATGAATTTTCAATGATAATAATTACATCATATATTTTTCTCTTTCGTTAGGCCATGCTGGTAACCGGTTTCGTCACAAGTTCGTTGACCTCCATCGAGCGTCGTTTCCAACTCCGTAGCCGCGACCTGGGCATCATCATCAGTAGTTTCGATGTCACCAGCATCATCCTCGTTCTCTTCGTCACCTTCGTCGGCGGTCGAGGCAATAAACCCCGCTGGCTCGGAACCGGTTCCCTCATCATCGGTGCCGGCGCGCTCATTTACGCTCTACCGCATGTCACGACCGGTAACTACCGCTACGCGACGTCCAGGGTGTCGCCGACGTGCGGTGTTGACGCCGAAGCCGCGGCTGCAGCCGGGGGCGACGTTACGGTGTTGTGCGACGGTTCAGACGAGAGAACGTCGAGCTTAGCTCAGTATATGTACGTGTTTATGGCGGGTCAGACGCTGATGGCTATTGGGTCACTACCGTTGAATACGTTGGGAGTTTCTATGCTGGATGAAAGTGTGTCTTTGGAACAGACAGGACTGTACATGGGTAAGAAAAATTTGAAATGAAAGAATTAAGAAATAAATAAAGTCATAAAGTAATGATAAATTATTGAACGAATTCATTGTAATAATAATAATAATAATAATAATAAAATGTGATTTGTATTGCGCACGTATCCACTCTGCTAGAGTGCCTCAAGGACGCATTATATATTATTATTACCCGCTTAGCTAGGCTACCGAAAGGCGCTCACAGCATTCAAAGGCTTCCTACCGGTACCCATTTACCTCACTTGGGTCAAGTACGGCAAATTTGCAGGTTGGCACCTTGCCGAAGGATGCTAGTGGTATTGTCTATGCATTTACTAATTTGTGAATTCATAAATTCAAATGTATTTTACCATTTTCTGAACAAAAGTATGTAAAGCATATTTACAAAACATATGAAAGTCATATTTGAGTAAATTTATTTCCTATTATCTTTGCACTATTTGTTGTTTGTTGTTGTTTTAATAGGTATTTTCTTGGCTGTAGCATCTCTTGGTCCTGCTGCTGGTTATATGCTGATGGGTGTCTTTTTAAATATTTTCACAAACTTTTCCAATCCCTTCAGGTAATATTCAGTGACAATGGTAATTATTGATTTATATAATGCTCCTTCAGTAATAAGATATGATTTGACACAGGTTTGTTAATTTATTCTCTAGAATATTTCACGATAAGTATTTTATTCAGGGATACCACTTTTCATGAAATTTGTTATTCAAAATTACCGCGTTTTTACGTTTTTAAAATCCCTTTTTTCATTTTTTTTAATGTTGTCGTGATTATCATTATTATTGTCGTCATCATGACCATCATTATCACAGCCACAATTATTACCTCAATAATTACTACCATAATTATAATCATCATCATCATCATCATGGGCATGATGATGATGATGATGATGATGATGATGATGCTGATGATCATCATCATCATTGTAAGCACCGTCACCATTTTCAACATAATTTTCATTTACGATTATACATCTTCATCATCCCCTCCATATCACCACTACCACCATCATTATCAATCATTAATTTCTTCATCATAAACATCATTCCCATCTCAATTATCACTACCAATACCATAATTTTCTCGTGGAATTGGACGAATGTTGCGTCATTTTCTGTTTCCATTTCGATTTTGCTTTTCTAGTACTGATATCAGCACATCAGACCCTGGTTGGGTTGGTGCTTGGTGGATAGGTTTCGTGATAGCTGCAGTACCGGCTTTCCTCCTCGGCCTTCCACTCAGTCTGTTCCCAAGAGAACTACCAGGTAAGTTATGGTAGCATATCACCCAGTGGCGGATCCAGGATTGCATTGGAGGGGGGGGCGGGGTTCCAAAATGGAATTTCATTTTTTTGGCACACCCAACTTTTTTCCCGTCACAGCGGGCGAGCAACAAAAAAAAAAATACATCAACATTTTTTCACGTCACGATGGCCGTGCGATAAGGAGGGGGGGGGGGGGGGGGGGGGGGGGGGGGGGGTGGGGGGGGGGGGGGGGTTAGGTGTTGAAAAAAATTTCGGCCTTTAAGATCATGTTTGGGAAAACCAAAGCACCTTCTCAAAATCTTTTAAACCCAGTAGGCAAGAAACTTCAAGAAAGGTATATTAGGTATTGGAAAAGAATGTTTGATGAAAGTAGTGATGTATACTGTAGTAAACTGAGGGCATATAAAGATTTAAAACATACGTATAACCTAGAACAATATTTACTATTGGACATTGAAAAGTTACATATTAACAATTACCTAAAATTAAGAATAAGCAATAGTAGACTGATAATTGAGCAGGGGAGACACAAACAACTAGAAATGAATAAGCGTATATGTCCTAAATGCTCTCAAGAAATTGAAACATAGTTTCACTTTATAATGTCATGCCCAACAGAAAAAATTTATTTAATACAATACATGCAATTATACCCTCGTTTAAAGATATGGATGAAACCGATCAATTTAGATTAATAATGAAGAGTAACGACTATGACTTAACTAAAATTTAAGAAATTAGCGTTAGTAATATTGAAAGAGTACCCCCCCCCCCTAAATAGAGCTTGGCAGGTCTCGTAGATATAAAATGTACCTATTTCTGTATAGTTTTCGTTTTTTATTCTGAATGATGTATTATTATGTCAAGTCTTATTTGTTATGTTGATTTTATGTATACATTTACTGTTACATTTTCTTTGTTTTCTTTTGTTATGTTTGTATTTAAGATAATCGAAAAATGCTATTTCTTTTTTTGTTTCAATAAATTTGATTTGATTTGATTTGGCCATAGGGTTAAATTGGTCATTCAGGTCAGCATTCCACCCCCTTTTTTTTTTATGGGGGGGGGGCTGGATCCGCGCCTGTCACCTGTCACCTGCTGGTTTTGGACTAGTTAAGGTGGTATCTCACTTCGCGGAGACGTCTCCACGTCTCTTGCCGTCTCATGACAAACGGAACGTCTCTGATATTTTCCATCGCGGATTCTCTGAGACGTCTCCGGAACGGAAAAAACAAATGATACATTTTTAAGCATGTTCGATTTTCCAACGGCGAATGAGACGTCGCAGAGACTCATGAAACGTCGCGGAGACTCAGGAGACGTCTCTGGCTAGTTTCAAAAACCGTCTCAAACCGTCCAAACCAGTCTAAACCCATCTTGTGGCAAATGAGATACCACCATTACAGAAACGTCTTCAGAGTCTCTGCGATGTCTCATGAGTCAAGGGAAAAATCGAAACATGTTCATATTTAAATGAAAATCTCCTTGTCTCAGAGATGTGTCTGCGATACCTCCCGAGTCTCAGAGACGTCTTCTCAGTTTAGATACCACCTTTAGAAGAGAGTTTACCATAAATTATGAATTTCAGTTATGAGTTCTCCTGTAAGACGTTATTCATGGAGAGTGGATACTTACAAACGATCGCGCCGATTTTATATTTTGTTTGTATTGTTTTGTTTTGTTTTTTAAATCCGCAGCTTGGTTCGGTCGGCTGCCAATTCCTGCGTTTCGACATAGCTGTATCAAGAGCATTGCCACCTTGATCATATGAGTCTGAGAAAAACAAATCAAACCCCGCCCTTCGTTCACACAAAGATGGTCCAAACGCGGAGAGTTGAACTACCGAAACACAATCGGTTGTGTAAATTGAATCAATTATGGCTCAGCTTAGGCTAGTCAAGGTTTATAAATTAATGAATGATAGCCGAAAATTTAACAACATATACACTGGAACTTGTCAACATATAGGTATCAGGAATACAGAATGTCTTACCATACAACTGATATCATTGAAATATTCTGTGAGAACACCCCTCCCTCAACTGAAAACATTTTTAGATGGATGATTCGGCACGGGGGGGGGGGGAATCTAAGATCGGCAGGCCAGGCCAGGCCATTATACCTCCTAAAAAACTTACACAGTGTTATTATTATTAATTTTTTTAATAATTTTCCTCAGATACTGCGAGGATAAGAGCAGGGAAAGAAAGTCAGGTCCATGCTAAAGAGGGGCACATGAGACCGAGAGACCTGGGTTCGGATCACGACCAACGGACTTCATAATCTCACTCAAATACCTCGCCTTCAACCCCACTGTCATGTGCACCATCTTAGGTAAAAACAAATACCAATTTCAATGTGCTGCGTGAAATGGGTCAATTTTTGTAAAAGTTTATTGAAATAAAATGTTACCTCTTTAATCGGGTCATTGACTTGATTGTGACGATTCTTTCATACTGTGTAAAACTTTATTGATAAGTCTCTTCCAACCCTTCTTAGTGAAATTCAACTTCGGTAATCTGTGACAAACTTTGAATTCATGCTATGAATAATGAGACTAAGATATTGTTTCAAATGTTAACCTTGGTTTATAACTTACCCTAACTCACAACACATGATTTAACACCAAAATGCTTTAAAAATAAATGAACCTTGTATGAATCAATGAGAAAGAATGTCGCTACTCCAATCTTCAACCTAGATGAAAGATATTGTCATTAATATTTGTACCCTAGCTGTAACATCTATAATATATATATATATATATATATTATATATATATATATATATATATATATAATGATGAGACTTTTCTTTATTATTTTTCCCATTGAATTACAGGCATCTGCGCAGATACCATGCTTGTATCGGGCTGCGCTGCCTTCATGCCCAAGTTTACCCAAAATCAATTTCGACAGACGGCGAGCGCGGCAAATTTTCTCATTGGTAGGTAGATTTTATTATTTACTATTTTGTAAATGATGATGATAATGATGGTCACATTAAGATGACGTTGTTGACGAAGAAATCGGTGGTGATGATGGCGATGAAGATGATAAAGATGATATGCCTAGTTATGGTGGTGATGATGTTGATGATTAGTGTGATTATCATGATGTTGTTGATGGGTAATGGCGGCGATAATGGTAACAATGATGACGATGATGATGATGATGAAGATGATAATGGAGATGATGATGGTAATGATGGTCCAGACGATAATGGCGTTACGGACGTTGATCCTTGTAGAATCCATGTTACCGATGACGAGGAGGAAATTATTCTTTCATGCAATAGTTTATTCTAGATTTACAATTTAATTTTATATTTCCCTTGTTATGTATAACTATTGATGTTTAAAAAGCTAGACCCTTGACCTTAAACCAACAGGCATCGCAATGCTCCCTGGTCTCTCTGGTGGTGTCCTCCTAGGGGGTCTTCTCACCAAAAAATTCAATCTCAAGGTCCGTGGGATGTTAACCTTCGCCATTTTGTCCGGGCTAGTCACCATTGTGCTATTAGGAACAGTGCTCCTCCGCTGCCCCCAGCTGCCGGTTATAGGAGTAACCGCCGCTTACGACGGACAGAAGTAAGTTTGATGATGATAAAGATGATTTTAGTGCTGATGGTGGTGATGGTAATGATGATGATGGAGATGATTGATGGTGATGATGATGGAAGTGGTGGAGGTAGTTGTGATGGTGATGGTGATAGTGATGATGATGATGTTGGTGTGGTGATGATGTGGATGGTGGTGATGATGTTGATGGGGATGATGACGACGGTGGTGATGGTGATGATGATGATGATGGTGGTAGGGATGATGATAATGGTGGTAATCATTGTGGTGGTTATGGTGATGATGATGGTAATGATTGTGGTGGTGGTGGTGGTGAGGATGATGATGTTGGTGGTTATGGTGATGATGATGATAATGGTGGCAATGATGGTGGTGATTGTGGTGCAGACGGTGGTGTTGATAATGGTGAAAATGATAATGATGATGGTGATGGTGCTGTTGATGGTTCTAATTATTGAGAGTGGTGGTCGTAAATGCTAATAATGATGATGATGATGGTGCTGGTGATGATGATGATAATGATCGATTTCGATAAAGATGGTGGCGATGGTGATACTGATGGTTATACTGATGACGGTGATGATGATGGATGACAATGTTGATGATAATAATGGCAATGTTGAAGATGATGATGACAATATTAATGAAAGTTTGTTGAAGCGATAATGATGATAGTGCAATTCTCTCCTTCGCAGCCTTATGGAGTACCACGAGGACAAACGTCTTGATGATGAATGTAATATGGGCTGTCACTGTAAAACTGAACAGTACAACCCGGTATGCGTGGAAGGGGGCATCGCTGAGTATTTCGACCCATGCTATGCCGGATGTAAAACGGATTATGGGAACGGGGTATGTAATAATTTATTTTTTTATAAAGACATTAAATCATGTAATTTGTCATTAATCTTATATAGACAAAATAATGTTTACTTATTGATTTTCTCTTTCCACATAGATATTATGTCAGTTAACTAATCACTGAGAGGTCCACGACTTACAAACATAGCTTCTCAGTGGACCTCTCCATTTCAGGCTTAATATTATTAAATAATTTTAAAGCTGCAATATTTCTTGACATTCAAATCTATACATCTGTTATATTTATATTTTGTATTGCATGGTAATGGTATCTACTTTGATCGTTTATTGTAATGATATTTCTATAAATACTGTATTCTTTTGTTGGAAATGAGAAAAAAAATAAAATTGAATTGAATTGGAACTATTATAATTATTATGCATTTCGGTCATAGTAATTCCAACTAGTCCTTTTATCCACTGGCCACGTCAGAAGAGTTACATGAATGCTCAAATCACCAATAGTGTTTACTAATGTTGAGATTCCGAAATTGGGTCAGTTTATTGGCGTGTAATGAGCAAATTATTCATGGGTGATTACGAGTGTTTTTATGGCCGAATGTGTTCATGTTATCTTTTAGTTTTTATGAGCTCTCGTGGTGCATTCTGAGAGTATTGAAAGAGATGATTTTTATTGGATTGATAAGAAATTTTACTCTCCATAAAGCGAGTTATTTCAGAGCACGCCTATAATTCCCCTATAACTCACCCGCATTAATAGCAGAATTATTGCTGAAATGACATTTCACTTTTCATACGGAGCGGCGACTCCATTACCAAACGTGTGAAATATTGGGCCCTACATAACGTATTGACAGCAAAATTAATTTAGATGACATTTTGTTTTCATACATTATATGGGGTTATCTCGAGTTCTCGACGTATGCAAGTTAGGATCACACACTTTAAAAATGGAGAGTAAAATTGACCCTCATTTCGGGTCAATTTTGGCCATACACCTTTCCGGGTGACGGTTAGTTGGGGCAGACATTTATATATGGCGACATTTGACTCGGAAATATTACGCATGGCCAAAATAGACCCCTAACGTTTTTTTTTTTTTTTTTTTTTTTTTTTTTTTTTTACCCTTCACTTGTAGAACAACCTCGCATTTGAAAATTGTTATTTCTTTTGTGTGTGTGGTGTGTGTGTGGTGTGTGTGGTGTGTGTGTGTGTGTGTGTGTGTGTTGGTGAACATTAAACATAAAACGTACTGAATCGCAATTGAAATTTTTCCTAATTAGAGATGCGTTTAACGCATATCGGGGCCTGACTACAGTGCATTGGTAGCTGTTAAATGGTTAGTGTATTCAACTGGCTTCATGATGGTCGCATAAGACTCGTTCCTATACGACAATTACTCGCCACTTAGCTTTTGAATGCAATGGATCAAAGATTAATTGGAGAAAACCTGATAGGAGAGAAGCAAAGATTAAGGGAGAGGGAGAGACAGAGAAATAGAAGGGATGGAAAGGGGATAATGAATTTAGAAGAGAGATAATTAAATTGTTGCTGAAGGGCATAACGATAGTAATACTTGAGAAAAATATAAATGAAAAACATATTGAATCAGTGAGACAAAGTGTAAAGCTTAAACTATGATTACTAGGGAATTAGGTGCGGATCAGAGGGCCCCCATAATAAATTGTAATTCAACAGGAACGCAGCCATCCGCCCAGCCCCTCAACGCCTAGCAGCCCCACACACTTCAAAAATCACTGGGTCGTATGCATTGCGGAATAAACAGTTGGCATCGTCAAACTCTACGACAAACTAAATATGTGATGTGCATCAATACACCACGAACCACAGTAATCTAGGTGCGTTATAAAACCGTTCGATTGCTTCTTCAATCCACATTAATGTATTCATGCAAAGAAGCGCGCGGTGCTCTTTTGGTCAATGGCCAATTCGACAAAATGAATTAGTTCACTAATCAGTTTAAACATAAGGGTCTGATCTCATCGCATAATCTTGACCTGTGAAGCTTCTCAGAGCTACTTCTCATAACCTCTCGAATCCTTAAGCATCATACTTGCATAGTTCTGCCAATTTATTAATTCATAATATGATATTAAGTAGCCGTATCGCATGGGCACCCAAATCGAGCCAAATCCACCATCTACCCTTCACCGCCACCATTGCGAACTTTTTACAATTCAATCTCCGCCCAAAGACTTGCCTTTATTATTAGCCACCATCAACATCCTTCCCCCCCCTACAACCAATGACTACAGGCACTCCCTATGTATCACCAGGCTCATCCCTATATCCCTCTCCCTCCATCCGAAAACGCGGAACGAACTACTCATCCAAACCCTCCTCATCTTCATGCACTCCTGCCTCTGCCCCAATTGCCCACTCCTAACTTAATAAACCAAACCTTTACCTCACCCTTCAACTCCTATACACACCAATCTTCCACCGTCATGCTTCTTGTCTTCTCTTACTTCTCATCTTCCTGCTGCCATCTAACTTCATCAACATGTTCTCTTTCACCATCTCCAATTCTTCATGCATCCCCTAACAACACCTACCTTTACCAGCCACGCCACTCCCATTCTCATCATCCCTCCATGTAGCATACAGAACCCCTCTACTCAATCTCCCTGCTCCTTTCTACACCCATGGACTTTTCTCTCCCTACGTCCTCTGGCAAGCTACCAGCCACCTTCCACCCCTAATATTATACCGGACAAGCTCATACATTACCAAGCTTATCATCTAACCTCTCACCATACCTCCTCCACCCCAATTTTTTCAGAATATCACCATACGCCATGATAATCAAAAATGAAGTGTGATGAATTGAAAGTACGTTCGACGACGCTTTTCCTGCACTGCCCTTGAGGAGTATAGGACATATTTCATTATATATCAGAGGAGGGCATCACAGTGGCGGATAACAGAGATTTCAGGATGGGGGGGGGGCGCCAGGCCTGATAAGGGAGAGGCGTAGCGCCGAAATTATTCAGATTTTTAACATTTACCAGTCAAATGAGTCGGTTTTTAATATTAGAAAAGGGGGCGCTCGTCCCCTGCGTACCCGCTGATCCGCCCTGGCATCATGTCAATTCGATGTGGTTGTTTAGGGATAGAAAGGTAAATCAAAATAAATTTTACCAAAAAAGAAAAAGCCAAAATATCAGCCACACATAATTTATGAAAAATAGAACAACGAAAAAAAAGGAAAAAATTGGGGCAGGGACCTCATCGATTTATCAAATTTGGCGATAGCACGCATAAATAACGAACTATAGGTCTTCTATTTGACATACAGCTTTTTCAAAGGACGGGAGGGGGGGGGGGGGAGGCGGGGGGGACTCCTCAGATACTCCACTTTAGCACTGCCAGTGTTTGTTACTGTATCAGTGTATCACTGGTAGTTGATGATGGTGGCTGTGTCAAGAAATTATAATTCAGGCACTTGTGAGAATTTGATTATTAATTCCATACCGCAGCGATCGTCAGACCAGCTCTGAGCCTCGAGTGTTATATTAAAGTGAATATTGGAACGTCACGTGACATCTTTAATATTCAGCATAATTGACCATACTTTGAGATGAAGAAGCTGGCGGATAATTTGTAATCAGATAATAAACGGTGATCATGCGTGATATTCTTGGGGGGAAGATAGGGGGCATGGGCACCCGGCCCCCCCCCCCGGGTAGGCGCAGCACAAAGGGGCGCCGAAAATAGGAGAAAAAGGGGAGAAAGTGCGGCCAAAATTGACCTATAAATTAGGAGTGCCATAACATCGATCTTAACTTAGCTTAGGTTGGAGCCAAAATTGGACCATAATACATGAGCGCGGGGAAGTTAGATCATGAATTAGGGGAGGGGGGGGCGCCAAATCCGACTTTAAAAGTACAGGAGGTTGCCATAAATTGGACATTAAACCTTAAGGGGTTCTAAAATCTGATCTTAAACATAATAATAATTATGTAAAAAATAAATAAAATAAAATAAATATAAACCACAAGCCCTTGTGCTGATTTATGAACTCGTGACGGCGAAGGCCGTAAACTAATTTAACCACCTTATCACATTTAACACAAAAGACGTGGAGATATAATTGGGTGCTGAATTACAGGCGATTTAACTCTGCGTGTGGTGTGGCGACAACCAGAGCCTGGTTGTCTCCACAACGATGCCTCCTGTGGGGCCCTTTAGAAAGCTTGTGATTTGGTAATTATTTTCATGTGCTATTTTAACCCTTATATTCTTTAATCAATAGCCTTTATTATTGCCATAGACGTAACGGCGATTGTGAAATGCCTATCGTATTTCAATCTCGGACCACTTGACTGGCCTCCACCAAAGTCCAACACAGGTGCATGTGATCGGAACCTGCTTCCTTCTACCTATCTTCGTGTTGGTGTGCGTTCCTCCTCAATTCTAAACCCATTTCCATACACGTGCGTGCGCTTGTCAACATACCACTCCTCACAGGTAGTAGTTATTTTCTCAATTAAAATATTTACAATTTTATTTTATTTAGAATGTAACTCACGAATATGCCGTTACAGAAAAAACATAACGACCTTGCACAACAAAAGAAAATATTGCAACTAATTTACTCACATTTCAATGATTATTAAATTGCATTTAAATTTAAGAAAATAGATTAGCTATTTAACAAAGAAATAATATTATAAAGATAAGTTATTAGATGTATTTTTAAAATGATCTTAAATTTGACTGTTGAAAATGAAATTAATTACACTATTATTTTAATCAATCAAAAAATCAGAGAAATTGAAAGTAATATATATAATCAATAATAATTATTAATACTTAATTTATTTGCGTACAAAAACAAAACTTGTCGCATAGTGATAAACTGGTTATTTGGATCCATAAGTTACAGAAACTGACAAAAACTTATTATTCTACTTATTTTTCTTTCAGATGTGTTCCAGATTCACAGAGACGCAAATGGCTCTCGGGGTTAACTCAATTTTGAACAAATATATAGGTTGAGATACATAAATTTATTTATACGATCCGCGTGCAGTCTATATTAATGTTCACTATTCTATGATCGATTGAAAATCACCGACTATATTATATGCAATTTAGTTAGTGATAAAACATATATAACATGATAAACCAAACAAAATCAATGACACACATTGTCAGCATTAAATGGCAATATGGATCTTTTTCCAACTAAGAAAGAAGAAACTTAAAAAAAAAAATTTATTGATCATAGCAATGCAATAGTGTTTAACTCTGAGTTTTTTATATAGGACTGGGCACGCGAATGTGTTATTTTTCCAACAGACATTTAAAAACTTTTTTTTCGGCGATTCGCATCAGCGACACCTCAGAAAAAATCGCAGGGATATAAGATATCAGCTCCCACTCTATTTCCCATCGCATGATACAGTCATCACCAATGACAAATACCCAATAATAGTTTTATTGTCTTTTAGGAATTTCGAATACATAAGTGTGATATTTACTAATGAACAATTCTAGTTCGATATAAATTTGTAGACCTGCTTGTAGATTCCTGGATGTATCTGGTCAATTTACCTTATGTAATCAAAGTATCTTTATACAAGTTGCAATACAAAATTCATGACCATTAGTGATTGCCATAAAAAAATAGAAGTAACATATTATAAAAGAAATAGAAGTAATAAACAATTATCTCAATCACCCTCCTGCAATGAATGCAGGTGCTTACAATACAGTCCATCCTGGTTTTGCGTGTTATGAATGGACGGGAAGTGCGGTGTCTCAATGGCAAGACAGACCGTAGCAGTGAGGGAAGTACAGAGGGCGCATATGTTGGAATCTATAAATTGACGAAAATCTTGTCAATGTGCGGTAATGTTCGGTCTTGGTCTATAATCATGAAAGTCGCAAAACACAGCAACACAAAAGATAGATGCACAACGCAATAGGCGTGCTTCTTAGCCCTACGCCCTTTCTTCTACCAGACCCGGCAACATCAGCCGCGAAGGCAACGCTACACGAACGAGGCCAATAGAAGCAGGTCCGCTACCATAATGTTGCGGGAAGCGCTATAAAAACCGGTTCGACGAAGTCAACCACCTGCCCGGCTTCCGTCAAGACCTGGCCTTGCACAACAAGAAAGAAGTACGTACCACTTGATGGATTTCAGGTCATACAACAAGCTTTAGAGGCGTGAAGAGGACTTCTAGGTAGTTATAAATCAACAAACCTTTGTAGTTTAAAGCATAGTATTAATATCTAATTTTCGAATATCCTATAAAGAATGGCGATTGCGAAAACCACAGTTTCATCTTAAAGAGTAGAACCATTCTTGGTGTTGGTTGCAATGTCCTAGTTTATCAGTAGAGGAGTTCGCCAATAACATGCGGGGCCAACGTTGCAGCGAGTCCACTTTGTGCAGTTCTCCGACGTTTGCCGATTAGTGAACAAACAAAGCAATAACAACCATTTCATCATCTGACAGTTTATTCCCACGAATTCCCAATGTAATATTTAGTCCCGAGACCGGTGCTTTCTTGTTTATACATTATTGATGTAATATTAATTATAAAAAATCAGAGTTTTCATCTGAAATCTATATCATTTCTACTCCTTGAATGATATAAGAACTGCTTCTTGATAAAGATTAGCAGCTGATGTTTATCCATGTTATTACAATCTTTAAGGCGGGTTGGCATTTTGTTCGAAGGAAACGCTATTCTGCATGAAAACCGTATAGGCTAATTATTTGGGAGGGCCTGTTCGATCGGTAATGTTTGCACGCGACGCATATGTCACACCCTACGCATTATTTACCGATAATCTGGGCGAACATTAATTTTAACGTACACCAACCCGAAAGACGTCCATCGGCATTCAGTTTGTAGGCTGATTTGAGTGATTTCCCTTTCCATAAATTGTGAACAGATTCAACTACTTTAGATTATTTTCTCATAAAACGGGCCCACAAATGATAAAGAATGCGGACGCGATGTACCGAATCCCAGTCACGAATTTCTCGGATGGTAAGACGTCAAAGTGTTGGTCACTATAATGCGACGTTGAGACAATTTATGCGTCGCTGCGACATAAACAAGGCCTGTGTCCACCTTGCTAATTATAATCTGCTCAGGGTATTTCTGTAGATGTCTCTAATGCCATTTAAAAAGCATTTAGATTGAAAGGCAGGTTCGGCATACGCTATCCCACTGGCAAACCGAATACTGTTGGCATCAAAACTATCGCTAGCTTATTGTTATATATAATTGGTCCGATGTCGATCTTGAGATCGTTCCTTCCGATGTGACTGTGTGTATGAGTTATGAATTTTTTATTTATTTTTTATTTTTTCATCTAAAGAGTTGTTAGATGATAATTTTACAAGCGTGGATTTAACCATATTCAAAACTGATGAATTTCCAACTTTATAGAGGCCTACACTGCAACAGCAAATCCTTTTATTTGAAAAGTACATAAAACTATTATTCATTTATTTCATTATAGATCTCACAATTACCTTTTTTGGTGCATAATGATATATGAAAGTAACCTAATTCATATGCAATAGATAAATAATAAAACCTTATATAGCAATACAGTATAATGAGTATTGAGTAAGAATCATGTTTACGCCATCCTGAAACGCTACGCAAAGGTACTATTTCATTGTGAATTATTACTGACAAATTACAGAAAAATATTTACAAAAATATGCATGAATTGTGCCTATAATTTCCCTATTCCATTGCAGCCTTTACGAATTTACAGAAGTTTTCTGAATATCCCGTGTTGATTTAGTCCTGAGCTAGTTAGCAGCATAAGGGGAATATCGTTATGCACCAGTAATTGTCCGTGTGTCATTATCTAAGAAACACAAGTGCAACTTGTTTTCATTTTCAAAATGAGTGTCAGACTTTAAATTTGTACCAATTATGAGTGGAAAAAAAAAATGTCATCTATTTTTAGTGTGGATATCGAATAAATTTTCCATATGCGACGAAACTAGCTACTTTTTGAGTATATTAGCAACCTCTATGTGAATAAATTATACATGTAACTATTAATGTTTGACAAGTTTTATCAGAAATGGGTGAAATACTTTAGTTTGATTTTCTTTTGCGAGTTCAACTAGCTTTAGTTATGATTGAACAATCATGACTACGCCGAGTGTATATTATTTTCATAGGTTACCCTTTTCTTGAATTACTGGATTAAATGTGTAAATTGTTCACGTGTGTATTAGTTTACTATCATTTCTCTCTTATGCGAATGTACATTGTCGCTTTAGTACATGTTTATTGTCTTAGCATTATATTGGCTAACAATATGAAAGAGAAATATTTGATCCGCAACATATATGTACAATTGGTAAGGAATGAAAGTACAAACTTTGGATTCTTCATGTTGTAAAAAAAAAATAATAATAAAAGCAAGACGTCAGAATTTAGCAATGGTGATTCAAATTCTATCCAAACCTTTGTAAAAACCAAAATCATTTCACATAATAGGATGAATACAGTTCATTAAGCACAATGTGTGAGCATATACGATTATATAAACTGGTCTACAAATACTTTTTAGTTTAGAAAGGAAACAGAATTAACAATCCGATGTGATTTGGAAACTATTGAAAGAATGAAATCTAAGAGCCAATGTCTTATGATTGAGAGTAATTCTATTGCTAGGACTCAGTGGTTTTATTTCGGGCAGAAAACAAATTTTCCACGAAATTTCCATCATTACTTTTGAGAGGAAAGGGTTGGAAAGTAATTATAAAGTCAAATTAATTATTAAAGAAAAGTGGGTACATAGTTACTACCTAATTTGTCATACTCTCTCTTTAGCCCTATATCACGCTTTCTTTAGTAAAATTGTAATATTAATTATTATTTTCTTATTATTATTCACCGCGGTATATGCGATCTTTCACACAGTTTAATGTCAAACTTGGCTCTTGTTGAATGCGTATCTTGTTTGTAAGTTAATAATGCGACTTGTGTTTATTTCTCTTTAACAACACCCCATGATTTATTTATCTCCTCTTTTTAGGTACAGAGTCAAATAGTGAGCAGTAATTCCTGATAAGTATATGTTATATATCATAGATAGTGTTACGGGTGATTTAAGTAGAGCGTGTATTGAGGTTTGAGAGAGGGGTGAGAGGGGGGGGGAGGGAAGGGCGTCACCAAAGGATGTTTTCTTAGCGCTCAGATGAATGTTAAAGTTTTTCTTTATTCCAGTAAGGGGGGATTGAAAACATGGAATTTTTCAGTTTCTATGATAAACTCGCAAAAAATCATCTCATAACTTCGAACAATCGTAAATTTGTCTAAGAAAAATTGAAGCTCTCTCAATGTGGTGTATTTTGACTAATTTCTCCATTGACTATGTGTTGGAAGAGCTAAATTGCTGAGTGCATATATTCGAGAAACTTTGAAGGAACGTAATGAGTGTTAAAGTATTTAACGGTGAACATGTAGGCCTAGAAGTAGAGGTGTGGTGGGAAATTAGATCGAAACCCTCCTAAGCTATGTAGGGTAAATAATATCAAATACATATACATTTACCAACTAGGCCATCAATGAATTATTTGTGATACGGTTTGTATGTATAACTATATTACAAAATTTCCGTAATATTTTCCGGATGTACACGATGGGTTTGAAAACTTAATGATAAAATCTGGGATGTCGCAGAGAAATAAGCGGACAGGGTAAAAGAGAGATTTTTATCTCAATATTCATTCTTTCCATATTTTTGCAGAGTTAAAGTTCAAAACTTAAATTATTATGATGATTGTTAGATGGGCAAAACGAGTACGACAACCTTTAAACGTTCAGTGGCAGATCATATTTAACATTAAAAAAAATAAAAAAATAAATAGAGTGTTTAGAACACCAACAATCACCACAGTCTCAGGGTAAGGTCAAAGAGAGGAAAATTATATTTACAAATCAGAAAGAGAGAATCAAACTATTACTGTAGAGCTGGAACATAGAGTATATTATTTCGGTGTTGTTTTATATATGCGTGTCTGTCGTCTCTCTCAGGTAAAAATTACAATGAGAATAAAATGTTAATTGTTATATTATCACTTAGATTATAAAGAACAATTAAATGGTAGATTTCAGCTGTGTATTCTAATACTTTCTATAACATTGGTCCTTGCATTCCTTATTTTGTGAGTGATGCGTTCCATGCAACTGTGTTGAAAATGAATGGTTCGGAAAGTTATTTAGGCATGCGTCGTTTGAGTCACATCATTTTAATTATATTCACAAGGAAAAATAAATAAGGAGTTGTGTAAAAGTATGAATTCATCATTTTTGACCGTGTGTAATAATCCATATGCTAATAATTATTTTAATCAAAAAGTCACAAAATGGATAGACGACACCTCTTTACAGACTTTTTTTTTTTTTTATGCAGATAATTTATCCTCATTTACGAGGATCAACACATGCTAATGTCATTGTTAATCGAGATTATTAGAGATAACCATATATAAAATAAAATATTTCTCCCTTTTTCCCCGGTAATTAGGAGAACAGCCATGCGTGTATGGCTTGACCGCCTGAAAGGAAGGGGGTGGGGGATTTCCACAGCCTTAAATCCGAAAATATTTGAATGAGCATCAGAAGAGCGCCCATGCAACAACGAATCAATGAGTGGTCGAGAGGTAAAGCTAACTTTGCATCAAGTCATAAACACTGACATTCTGTATAGGAACCAGATCGAATCCGCAGTCACGATACATTTCGGATGGTGATGTAAATGGTAAGTGATTAAACACATCCTATCTGATTTATGATTGATTGATACGCGATTTGTTAAACACCAATTAACCAACCGTTACAGTCAATCATAAATAATACATCACAATTAGGCCTTCTTATCCTTTGATACCCATAGTATCGTCCTTATTACACGCGTGCCTTCTCTTTAGTCTTATTCACCTCTGATATCTCTCTTTCTTTCTCGGCGTCGTATTCCCACACTGGTTTACCGCTACCTTTCTTCCATCCTCTTCTAACTTATCTCAATTCAATATTTATTCCTCCTCTCCATCTCTCTCTCTCTGCAGATTTCTCCCCTCTCCTATTTCTCCCCCCAGCTCTCTACTACTCTCCTACAGCTCACCAGTCATTCGCCTTCCCATCTCATTCACAATACAATTAGATGTTCACAATCTAACGCAAATGCACTAAATCCCATATTATATATGGTTTAATAGTATACTATATACCTTATATTTTGCCACATTGATTATCATTATATTTAAATTAAAATAATATCAACTGACTAGTTAGATAAAATATTTATTTAGTTATAATCAATATATTGAATTAATGAAAACAAAATAGTGGTAAATATTGGTTAAATAAAGCATATTATATGAAATATCAGTAATCAAAATAACATAAAAACGTATTATATCATGTTGGACAGAATGTATATTTGAAATGTATTAACTGTCATGTTAAACTGAATTTAAGCCCTTTGATTATCGGTTCATTTAGAAGGAAGAGAGGGGAAGCCCATTTTCAATAAAATTGGGTAGGAAAAATGTAACGAAATGAGGAGAAAGCAAGAAAAGGAAGACGGCAAGGGTCTCTCTTATAAACTATGGTCAGACCAGATTCCATACCAGGTGAGTATGAAAGGATGGCATTTTTAGGGCTATCATTGCTCTCCAGACGCAGGGTGGGTAAAAATGTATCTGGTTGAATGGAATTAGTATGGGTCTGGCAATTTCAAATTTCATCAAATGTCAGCTTTATATTTTATTGATATTTTCCAAAGAAATACATATCAAAACAGAATGACAAGATAACATTTGAAAATAATAATTACAAAAACTGTTTTAACTGCATATTACAATACATTTTGTGGTATGTTTAAGATATGATACATACAAAAATAAATTGACATTCTGTAGGGAATAGAGGGACCATAATGGCAAAATGACGCAAAAATATACTTGGTATGGAACAGGTTGTCGAAATTACAATCCAATTCCCTGATGATTAGGTAATGTATCTCGAGCACTTAGAGCTGAATACTGTTTGATATTGAGGTGATGTAAGATAACTCACATTTACCTCAGACTACTTAACATTGCTCAAGAATCATTTCTGTAAGGAATATAAGATTGGATGTAAGGGGTTGGGAGGGGGAGGTGGAGAAAAAGAGAAAAATGCAGGTGGCTGGATTTTCGGTTGAGCGGGGGTGGCGCAAAAAGCGTTGACTGTGTACCCCCCAAAAAAAAAAGGTTGGGGTTGAGTAGTGGATGTGCTGTTTGCGGTGATCGGTAGTGGATTATTTGGGTTATTTGACCTCACTACCTCCGCCAACTGCCGCTTTCGGCTTTTAAAAAGAAAGCATTAGCGCTGTCTGCCTAAATAAATAAAAAAATTTTAATGTTAAGATTCATCTTTTAAAAGGCAGTAAATTGGAATGGAATTGTTTTCAGAACCAAGAAAATGTTACACAACAGACTTTAAATTATTAAAACAAAATTCGGGCCTATATGAATTGAAGTTGATTTGTGTCCAGAAACTGACAAGTGAATTGGGATTAGAAAAACTTAAAACTGTTGATTGGTAAGGTGACATTATGATGTTGTTCCAATCTATAAGTGCAAGTCAATATCATGGGTAACCAATCAGTTTTCCATTTATTTTGAAGTTATCGTATTTGTGTATATTTTTTAATCCAACAGATGTCTGGGGAAGGAGAACAGGATCCTGTATTTTCAGCTCTGTGTGGTTCTACGGTGTCAATCTATAACAACCATCTAAGGTAGCCCATAGGAACTGTTTCATCAAACTGGGCGGTGACCACCAGTAGAAAGACTGGTTTTCCTGATGTTCTAGCAAAGTGGCATGTAAGGAAGAGAGGTGAGCTTATGAAATAGGAGGTTATAGCCCATGTTCCATTTATATACCTTCAAATTGAGTGTATCATAGAATAACTAAACTAACATAAATGTATGATAGGCCCAACATGCATGTCTGAAGACCATGAAAAGAACTTAATTACATATTCTATGAAGATAGTGTGCTGTACTTGCAACATTTTAAAGAAATATGATTTATATATCGACAAAAAATACAAAAAAAACAAAAAAAAAAAAAATCAAAATTATTAATATTCTTTTAAAGAGATAAATATATAATTATTATTTTGTTCAGATCGGCACTAAGGGCATGTTATGTGGCGCCTTCTAGTTGTCTTTCAATACATTTTAGCATGATGTATACTAAATTATGTCACTAGTCATCATCATCATCTCATTTTATGAGGAGGTGAAAATAGGTCAAGTTCTTGGCTCAATATCTTAAGTTGTCAATGTGCATAGTAATGTCCAGTGTGGCCAAATTATTAGAACACCTGAACCCACCAACAAAGTCTACTGGGGATTATCATGCCCTAGTTCATTTTGCCGAAACATTAAAGATATCGTTGTGTGTGCCACGCAGCTTTCGTAGACTTTTAGGTATACGGTCTTTTACTACTTCACGATTTTGATACCAATTATATAGGTCGACCATTCATGTAACGCAGCATAAAAATGGTCACTATGCTCTTTTTGTTCCAGAGGAACTTGATGTATTAAACATGTTCCAGAAGCAAAAGAAGCAAAAAGCCAATTACATGCCGTTGCCATAAAAAGTATTTGGGTAGAACTATGAACTTAGCACGGCTTATTTATTTAATATCACCTCAAATACCTGCCAAGTTTCAGAAAATTGGTCAAATGGGAGGGGGGATCGCCGCCTCCTTGGTATAGAATGAGGCACAATAAACCATGCCCATTGAAGGTTTACGACATTTTTCAGTTAAATGAAAAAGACACTCCTTGATATGTATATTTATTACTAGAAATTTCAATGAGCCAATTCAATATGTTGAAATATTAAGGTCAGTGAGAAAAGGGGACTTAAAGGGGCTCTTAATGAATAAATTTGGGCCCGCCTCAAATAATAGTGAGGGTCAAAATCCATTAGAACATGGTTATAATCACCCAATCGTAATGTGAATGACATTTTATTGACATTCTCATGAAATTTTCTTTCAGAAAAGTGTACATACTTTGTAAAAACTTGATATGTTAGACGTTATGACTTTGATTTCCTGAGTATGGGGTAAGATTTAAAAGATACAATTATAGCGGTATACACGAAAAGGCGATGGGGCGATTTGGGAGGAGTTCCAAACGGATGACTATGTTCCATTGATAGTTTAAAGGTATAATAAGGACTTTGTAGACATTTCAGGGGCATTTTACGAAAGATAGGTTAAATGGTCAACTGAATAAAACACAAACTAAAAATCATTTAAATTTACTTTGTGTTCTAAAATTTTGGCCGCCACGTATAAGGAAAAAGGGTTTCAGTAACTCCAAACAAGTCAAGAGGGAACAAAAATTAGTAAATCTATTGCCTGCGTGTGAAATCAAACAATGAAAATTTTAGAGTAAGGGTCATTTAGGTTACTTAAACAGTGGATAACAAACAAGGCTAATTGGATACTGGCCTGCGCATGTTCAAATCACCACCGGTGCCGGTGCACCGCCCTGATTTGCAAGTAACATCAGTGCGTCTGATCTTGCTTCAGCGGGCTGAGTTGGACTTTCATAACCCAGAGATGTATAGCTTGAGCGCAGGGAAGGATACTGTTAAAAGCATCTGAAAAGGTTTAAATCAGGGTGAGTGAAAATCGGTGAAGAAAAAACGGATGTAAAGCAAGCAATTTTTTGTTAAAATTTTAAGCAATTCCATACGTACCTATATGAGAGGATCAAAATGAGCATTCAATAAATTACGATTTGATTATGCTCGAGAGTTACTGTACTGTAGCATCCATCCAAACATCTGTTTTCGACAAAAGAAATAGACCTCCAAAGTGATTTTCAACTGATCACAGTCTTTATGATGGTGCAGTTTGTTTCCAAAGCAACTGTTGCAGCTCACCAAGGTAGAGGTAATATACTCCAGTAGCTCAAGGAGCGGCAGTGAATATACAGCATAGTCTCAGTATATTGTTAGGAGTGGATAAATGAAATGAAAGGTTGGTGGTTAATATCCTTCTAATGCTAAAACGCTTAAGTAATCACACTCTGTAGAGCCAAGGAGGACACACTTTAAAATATAACTAACTGATAGTTTACCTGCGTTATAATGAACCATGAATTATCGTTAAATCAGTTACAGTAAATCAAATCAAAAGTTACAAGTCACAAATTTAACAATATCTTACAGGCAGTTAAATACGTTGATTTCTTGTCAGTCCATTTCGCTCCTAAAACAATTTCTCAATCTTTCAGAATAGTCAACTATTCGTAGGTGCGCTGATAACTTACCGAATGTTGAAAAATCATGAAATGTGACTTAGAAAACTCATCTGTACATTAATTTTGCGCCACCCAAGATCGGGGCAAAGGCAACGATAGTTGTTAAAACGCTGCAATATATGAGACATATTTCTTAGCATGGTTTGAAAATGGCAGCGCAAATTTTACAGAACCAGCGAATAATGTTTGAGGCCGCCAACGGAAACTAAAGCGGTACCAGTAAGTGTCTCTGATTCGTTATGGGATTCGCTCTAGAATTGTTGAATCGTTATTTGTAATCAGCATTCCTAAGGATGATGATGAATAGCACAGCTGTAAAACGGTCTCATGACACAGTCGGACTCTGAATGGCCATGATACAATATCTATGCTCCAATCGACCATCCAAGAGCTATCTGGATCAAGGTAAGATGTAACATCCAGCCCAAAATCCACATGAAATATTTTTTCGTTTTTCAGCAAGTGCAATTGAACTTGAATTCACTAATCCCAAATTTTCAAGAAACATACTATTGGCATGTCTATTGACATGAGAGTGCATTATCTAGTCATTACAACCCAGTTCATTGGAGATCAAAGCCTTTAGACTCTATGGAAACAAAAAATAAGAAATAAATCTTTGCTAATACTGAGTCAAATAAGGTTAATAGATCTGCATAAGTAAATGGGTGCTTTGGGAGTGTCGTTTGCATAAATAAAGATTGTAAAACTTTATTTAAGAATAAATATCTTTATGCTGCTTAATAGATCTTTTTACATAAACAATCATAGTTAATTGATTAATTGTTATCTGGCTTTTTTTATTTTTGTTTTTTTTTTTTGCTCATTGACTATAGGTTTCAAGTTCAGATAGGCATACCAATGCATGGTTACACTGTAAGACAATATTTCTTGATTTTGGACTATTTGGAATACGCGCGTTGAAAAAATTTAGCAATGTGTGTTTTCATGCTAAATAGCTTATGTTGAAGTGGAAATTCCAAGATGTGGACTCGTGAAATCAACAAAAATAAAACACGTGAAATAATCTTTTATAACAGTAACCATAGCATTTGAAACAGCTCGTAATTTGGTCAATGGAGGCCGCTCACCAATGTAGTCGGACAATACAAATGAACAAACTATTGTTTCAACTTTTAATAGGTGAACGCTCATAACCTCGTATGCCAGGCGTGAGCTATCAATGTTTTTTCCAACCGATGATTGAAGACTGGAGGCATAAATGCGCATAAGGACTGGAGGAAGAGACCCATCTTACTCCTTATCTGGTTTGCTTCAGGTAAGTGCAACGTCTCGTCATCATATGATCTCAAGGAAGCATTATATGTTTACGAGGTGTGTGTGATTTGATATGATTTATCATATTATCTCATTCAATACTCAATAAAATTAAAAATAGGAAAATATTTTTGAGATTTACAATAGACTATAAACCCAGGCTTTAAGTCTATCCAGGCCACATTATTGGTAATGGGCATTGATTTGTTTATGTCCAATTAGAAAAGATCAGCTTCTACTGAGGTTTCATCTCCACGCTCTGCTGCACGATTTTGATGTGATTCTTCCAGCGTGGTCATTCTCTGACAACTGTTCAATTTTCTGTGTCACAATAATTAATAAAGTATTGCTTTATTTAATTAACCCTTTGTGATGACAAGCTTTCAGAGGCGAGATATATCCGGATCCTTTCATTTGAGAGTAGCCACAAAAATTTGATTGAAATGATAGTCATATGTCCATTGTAATGTTAAAACATTGCCGTTACTTATATCAGCTTTATTGCTGAGAAGTGCAGGGGGGGAATAAACTAGAGAGAAAAAGCAAATCTTAAAACAATGGAGACAAAAAAAAGTTATTTTACGGGCTACATTAATGTCGACAGCCACGTAGGCCCTCATGCCCTTGGATGTCCCCCTTACTGGACTTAATGCTTCTCAAATCTCCAAAACCCCTGTTTCCTTACGGGAGACTTTGAGCCCTTTTCCTTCAAGCACATTCGCATTCGGTGGCTGTACTATAAGAAAAGTGCCCTATGACTGACGAAATTTAAGGATGTTTTCATCAAATGAGATGCATGTACATAGACATCCAGTGTATTAGCTTTATATTGCTTCAAACTCGGGTATTAAATCTCGAAAGACAAAAATGAATTTGTGATTCTTTTTAGCTGGTACATCAGAAAATCCGTTTACAATCAGAGCTACTATACTGGCCTTGATGGCACAAGAACAAACGGATAGGCTATTACCTTACGGCACCTCATCACATAACCTAATGTTTCATGGCCGTTCTGCAAGATCTTCTAGATATCACCTCCCCATATGATGCGTAAGTAATCTCTTTTATTGCGATAAAGGTTAGGTGTGAATTACTGAGTGGATGATCGATTATTGTGGTTATGCAGCACTGTATAATCCACCACTCTTTTACATTGCTCAGCGCAATGGCTAGGAGAGTATATTATCTCCAAATGGTATATAAAATGTTATATTACAGTTTAGTCCCATTATAATGAGATAGACAACATAGTTAATGAAGAGGCAGTTATCAATAATCGAAGATTCAATGTGCTCAATGTGTTTCGCATGGAGCAGCTTTTTTGTATAATAGGTAATTGGCTTAGTTCCGAACACCCCCATAGTATACAGGTATTGACTCAGATTTAATGGAATTAACCTTGAATTGGACCTCTTTCATTTCACAAAGCATTGTATTCTGTTCTGTTGTGAGAGGAACACATGATTGGGGCTAGAGGAAGAAAGCAAATAACTTGATACCCGAATCCTCTTGAGAACACAAAGAGGGAAAAATAAGTCCCTGAGACTGTCTAAGGTAACCTTATATCACTCCAACAGTTTTCAAAGATTGTGAACATGTGAAAAAATAAAACTTGTTGGTACAGTAGGCTAAGCCTGGGTGAATCTATAATAGCTACTTTAGATAGATGATGGATGTGTTGCTCTGGTGAGCAGGATGGTGTTCACCAATTGTGGTTGTAAAGTTACAAACGACTTATACAAACGACTGGCAACATGTATCTTAGGGTGCTATACTGATAAATTCTCCCTAGTCTCGGGAGCACAAAAACTACCACAGTCGTTAGTAATGTGTTGTAGTAGAATGAACTTGGTGAAACATCCCTAGTTGCTGTATAAGTACAGTCAATACCCTTGTATTTCAAACAGAGCTTGGCCAGCGGGCGTTAGGTACAACATGGTCGGCAGCGTTGCTTTGAGCAAGCACAATAAGGAAAATTGCCATTTGCCCAACGTAACTAAGTTTAGGGAACTATTAATAAGGGGCTGTACTCAAGGAGAATGGGATCATGACATTTACATTGCGAGAGGCGCACTTAGTCGATCTGGACAACCATGCAACTTTCTATTTTGGTGAATCAGGAGGAATTCAACAGAGTACCAAACAATACAAAACTACAGGCCCATCATTCTCTCTCGTGAATGAAAGCAGAGCACATTGATCAGCTGTTTGGTGAATACAAGGCTACACAAGAATCTCAAATTATTATGATCATTAGGATCTGTTCGTTTCTTACTGCAGACCATCCCATTACACCATATTATGATCATCAGTCTGTCTGTCTTTTGCATGGTCCACCTTATAAACCATTATTAGAATCAAAATCTGATCTGTTCTTTACTGCATGGATCCCATCCCCAATTTACAAACATTATATAATCATCATGATATCTGTCTTGTTCTTTTACTCGCAGAAAATGCATCCGCGCCATTGAAACTACTTATGTATGACATATGATTATGTCTGTTTTTACGCAGGCATCCATCCGATTAACACCATTATTATGACTCATAAAATCGTCCGTTCTTTACGTGCACGTGATCCAACCTTATACAACCCATTATTATGATCATAGATAGTCTTCTTGACTGCGATCCACCCTTATTACAGAAACATTATTATGATGGCATGATCTGTCTGTTCTTTACGCACTATTCCACCCTTAACAACCATTATTATAATCATAAGAATCCTGTCTGTTCTTACTGCAAACTCATCCACCCATGTACAACCATTATTTTGATCATAATCTCGTTCCGTGTTCTTTCTGGCAGGATCACCCCTTATTACAGACCTTATAGATGATAGATCTGTCGTTTTAACTAGCAGATCCATCCCCCATTAACATACCATATATGATCATAGATCTTCTGTCTTTACTGCGATCATCCATTCAAACTATAATTATGATCAGATGTTGTTCTTACTGCATGATTCCACCCTATTACAACCATTACTTAGAATCAAAAAAATCTTCGTTCTTTACTGGCAACGATCCATCCCCATACAACCATTATAATGATCATAGATATCTGTCTGTTCTCTGGGCATATCACCCCTATTACAAACATTATTATGATCATAGATATGTCTGTTCTTTACAGATCCATTCCCATCTACAACTAGTTATTGATCATAAGATCTGGTCTGTTCTTTAACCTGCAGTGATCCACCCTTAGTTAAACATTATTATGATCATAGATCGGTCTGTTCTTACTGCATAACCCCTTATTACGCTCCCCATCGACAGTTGGAAGGACATTTTATGATCATAGATTCTCTGTACTTACTTCGGCAGATCATCCCCATACAACCATTATTATGTCATAAATCTGTCTGTTCTTACTTGAGGATCCAGCGCTATTACAATACCAAATTATGACATAGATCTGTCTGTCTTTACGGCGGACCATCCCCATTACAACTATTATAGATCATTAAGATCTGTCTGTTCTATTTACTGGCAGTCCACCCTTATTAACAACCCTATATATGATAATAGATCTTGTTGGTTCTTTATTGCAGATCCTCCCCTTGCATTATTATGATCATGAGATCTGTCTGTTCCTTTACTCGGCATGATCAATGCCGCAGTACAACATTATTTTGATCATTAGAGATCTTTTCAGTATACTGCAGTATCCATCCCAATTAAATACATATCTAATAGATCACGGATCTGTTGTTTCTTTACTACAGGATCCATCCCATACAACAATTATTGTAATGAATCTGTCTGTCTGTACGCGGAATCCGCCCTTTACAACTATTATAATTGATCATGTAGATCGTGCGTTTTTACTATCAGGAATCCATCCCGTACAAGCATTAATATGAAGTCAAAAGGAGCATGACTTTCGATCGGCTAAGCAGAAATCTCGTCAAGACAAAAGACACAGAAAGTAGGGGAACAAAACATGATTATAGAGAGAAAGACAGGAAACAGCTACGCCTAAGTGGCAAGCCAAGGAGGAAAGAACAGGGGAACAAAAGGAGGGTGGAAAGGTGGAAGAAGCCAGCAATCAAAAGCAGAAGAGTTGTATCAAACAGCAAACTGAAACGACAAAGAGAGATGTTACTGGGAGACGGGGGAGAAAGTAAACAAGAAAAGGATTAGAGTAAGGCTAAGGGTATGAAAAGACTGAGAAGAGAGGAAAAAGGCCAAGAAAGAACACCTGATAGACCTGTGTGTTGTAGAACGCCTGGTTATGAGACCACAAGAAGAAGTAAGGGAAAAATAATAGAGAAACGGGTAAAAGAAAAGGGGAAGACCATAAAACACACGCAAAAACAGAAAAGAACTAAAAGCAGATGATCAGCAAAAACAACCCTGTAAGGGAAGAAAGAGAAGTGGATAAAAGAAACGTAATTTTGTAGCCAAATAGAAATCAAAACACGCGGCGATGGGGAGGAGTGGCAAATAAAGCAACTAAAAGCGAATTAAAGGAAAAGGGGGGAAAACACATATCAAGAAAGAAACAGAACGTATAGTCTTACCGTGCTTTGGAACCCCGTCGGCCTGGAGGAATACAATAAATATTGCATCGATGACCGTTCTGTGACCTTTGACCTATTCGACTCAAATCCTTTAGAACTGAAGTTGAGGATCGAGCTAGACCGTGGTGTCTAAGGTGAGGATAAAATGGGTTCGGATCGAGGAGGATATACACACGAGCCAAAGGGGACACACGACGACGATTTCTCACATCCTAGGATGACAACTTCTTCGATCTGGTTGGTCCAACGCTTGAGTAAAATAACATGTCGGGGACAAAATTCAGTGCGGGGTGCCCTAAAATTCAACTCTGGTCACCAACCTGATGCTAATTCTGGAGATCCATTGGTTCTGGAGATTTGGGAGTCGGTTTAGTTGGCAAAGAGGCGCAATTGATAATGGGTCCACAAAAACTGGAGAACTGTAAGGCCTTCTATTGGTGGTTTTGGCGCCTTAGTGGTTGAACGAAGGTCTTGGAGGGGAGAAAGTCACTAGGAGGCCCTACTTTTCACGGGGACCGACGTAGATTTTTCAAGAAAAACGCAGAATTACCTTTCTTTTTGATTGAGTCCGCAGGCACGGCCCCTTGTGTAAACAGCTCAAATTCCCTGATAATTATTTAAACCCAGTTTTTCAGTTCTACGCCAATGCTCTATTTCCTTTATGACTGTTTGCAGTGCTATTTTGGCAGTATAAACACTATAAATGTAAAACTAATCGTATTAATTATTCATCTGGCATCACATGTGTATTAGTTTTGAATATGTCATTTACAAAAATTTTAAGATACAGAGCCTCACTGACCTACAGTTGTTTGGTACTTTCAATTTTTTTTGACCCCATTTAATATCCTGTACCATGATCTTGAGGCTATTTTAATTCAAATTTCCTGACTTTTCCTTGACTGAAGGAAAAAGTCAAGGCTATTTTTTCCATGCATTTCTCAGAATATCCACCAAGCTAACGGGCTGGGAACCTCCTTGGGTTCTTGTGTATATGGAAGATATGACACGACCGGGTTTGGAGGCTAAGAAAATGACCTTACGAGGGTAATATTTCGTTTTTATAAGTTTGTTGAAATGTAGCTTTATAGACTAGCGCATCGGTGTACAGTAGTGACTATCATTTATCTAGTGAGAAAAATGAACTATAAAACATGTTGGAGAATTCATTCACACGGGGTGATTTGTGGGCTATGGTCGATATTTCTATCTTTATTAAGATCTTCTTGGGGGGGATGGTCGCAGTCCTAGGGGGGGAGGGGGGGGACGGGAGGTAAATGATATAGAGTAGCTATTTCTACTAGAGGTCTGTAATTCAATATTTTTCATAGCTATTTTGAAAAATGAGCCTTTCATGCGGATTTACATGATCTGGGTTTCGTATATTTGATAGATATTATTTATTTATTATCAGCAGTACTATGGAGATTTATCTTTAATTTTAGATATCAGTAAGGTTCCAAAATAATTTATGTACAGCCTAGTGGACAGGCAGTTATTCTTTAAGGCGGAGCGATATTTGTATGGACTGATAGCATAGTATAATTGGGTCTAAAAATTAATTTAGTTATCTGGGTTTCTCGGAGTTCTCTATTTTATTACTGTGCTTAAATGACAATTCTTCCCATCGACTCCTGTATTCAAGCCACATGATTTAGAATGCAAATATGTGATGTAAGATCAAGCTTATAACTTGAATTTGGTACCTTGATATCATAACGGTTTTCCGGGTTATAAACTAAGGCTTCTTCAACGTATGGAGATCCATTCCCATTTACAAGCTATTTGGATATAATCAGTTTGTTTCTTACTGGCAGAATCCATCCCCGGTTACATAGACTATTATGAGATAGATCTGTTTGTCTTTAAATGCGGATCCATCCCGTTAAGACTATATTGATGTTATTGGAGATCTGTTTGTCTTTACACTGAGTATCCATTCATACGATATATTATGATGATAATCTGTTGTCTATTACTACAGTCATCCCCATTACAACATATAATGAAGATCGTTTGTTCTTTCGGCAGATCGATCCCCATTCAACTTATTGAGTGATCATAGATCTGGTTTGTTCTCGTTACTGCAGGATCATGTTCCGCTATCTAAACTTATTATGCATAGGCGATCTGTCTGTTCTTTAACCTGCAGCGGATTCTTTGACCGCGTCAAGGCAGGAGTAGCCATAGACTGACCTTGGCTCGACAGCTAGCCTAATGAGTAAGTGGGATGTCATCTCCAGGTCCTTATTCCCACACCAGTCATCGGTTCGCATAGGCATCGTCAGACTCACCTCGGTTCAGGATGGTTTGATGAGGGCAAGATGTTCTTAATATAGGACAAAATTTAGTTCTTTTGATGTAGTTATCTAAAAATCTTAGCAGTTCGAATATAGCTGAATCTAATATTTATCGTAATTGCTTCTTAACTCCACTCCTGCACAAAGATAACCTGATAAAAGTTACGATATAATTTTACTCTGTAGCCTCATTCATTTGATCAGTAAGTATGGATCTTAGGAAATATGATTAGGTTAGTGCCAAGGGTTGGATAAGATCATAACTTGGAGAACCTGCCGTGATGACTAACACCAGAAGAAATCAATCGTAACTTTTTATCGATCGAGTCTTTGTGCTACAGGGCACTGGGTAATGTAAGGTTTATCGGTCAAGATATTGATCTAGCAGATACAACAGATAGCAAGCATGGGAGAGGGCGACACTACAAAGCAGGAACGTTAGGCCTATCTTCTACGAATCACAGAACAAACAGAACCTGTTCCAAGTTCTTC
>CALNVZ010002974.1:40542975-40561999 GCA_940671915.1 Paracentrotus lividus
GACCCTTCGCTCCAACCTTTCTATTCGCCGGTCATGGTGACTTTGCGCCCAGTGCAATTCAGCGATGGTTTCATGGTGGTGATTGACGACCACTGGGGGAATCGCCCAATCGATCTGCGAGAGAGGTATGCTAAACGTCTTTGATGAGAATGGCTGCAAGTCTGTCAGGTTCACAGGAATCTTGCTCAAGCTTGATCGGTGGTATTTTACAATTCAAGCCTCATCGTTGAGACAATGCCATGTGAGGTGAATCATTATCGACTCCCGCGGCTCTGCTGCTGCTGTATCAATACATGTATCAATTGCCAAGGTCGAGGGGCTCATCCAAATCCGCCGAGGCGGTTCGCCTTAGAGACTCCCCTTTCGACTTCGAACAAACCCGTGCGATTCCTTACAGGCTGTGTCAGTGGTTGTGCGCGGGATGATTCCATTTCGAAAGATTCGGTGGTCAAAAGTCGTTCTCCGTCTGCCGCTAGAGGACTTCGCCCGACGATCGTCCGGCACGGAACCTTACAGTTTGCGGCTGGACTTCCAGGGACGTTCGGGATGGGTCGGTCGAACCATGCGACGCAGTGTGAGGGGCATTTGTGTGAGTAAGTCGGTCTTACAGCCAAGCACTTGGATCAGGTCTCAGCCGTTGAGATTCGAAGGTCGAAAAATGTTCGGATGTATGAAATCTGGGGTATCTTTTGTCACTAAAATTATATTCATTTTCGATATTAAATACAATCTCATATTTTTAATGCCAAACACATTCTCTTTCTCTTTTTATAATTATGATAAATATAAATGAATTATGAGCACAATTAGTAACTTAAATACTAACTTTTATACCGTCCCCTAATGAATTTAAGTAATGCAGAAGTTAGAATTTGGCCACGCTACTTATCATTACCCTGTCAATGTTTATCTATTCTGACTGCTGAAGACGTTTAAACTTTGTGTCGATCTCTAGAAATATCGGTTCTCTGTATGATTTCTATACGTAAATCTCGATATCTCTTTGTAAGACTGTTTGTCATTGATTTTGCAATGTCTTGATTGCTGTCTATTTGTGAATGGACTGACAATCATTTTTAACATTCGGGGTTTAATATATTGACTTCAGTTGCCTGGATTAAAAAAATATGGCAGTTACTAATCACACAATCTGGCAATATAGATTATGTTCGTATTGATCAATGTCCGTACAATTGTTTGTCATAATTACTAGTTGGCTAGGGCAGACCTCTTTAAGTGTTAGTTCTTATCATTATTAATATGAATTATTAATCGTTATGTTTGCGTATGATTGGCTATATCTAATGTTTATACCTGTTATGTTATATTAAACTTCAGTGCTATTATTTTATTGTCTATGTTTTGTGTTTTTGAGGGTGTTCCATTGTTATGGAGGTGATGTTTGGAGACATTTTCCATGTTGGGGGGAATGATGGGGTGTGTGATGTTGGTGGGGGATGATTGGTGATGTGATGTGTGTGGTGGGTTGTGTGGTTTAGATTGGTGTATGATATGCGATGTGTGTGGGAGGTGATGTTGTGGTGGGAGTGGTGTGGTGGTGGTGTGTTGTTGGATGGTGATATCGTAGTGTGCGGTCCTCATGTATTTTAATGTTGATGAGGTGGGATGATGTGGGGGGGGAATGTTGTATGTGGTAATTGTGTTGCATGGTGTTTAGGGGTGTGTCGGTGTGTGTGATGATCCGGTGGTTGTGTTGATTGTGATGTCATTTGGGGGATGGTGATGCTGTGGTACGTGAGGTGATATGAATTTTTTTATGTCATTTGTAATCCGTGGTCGTTGGGAGTTTGGCGAGCGGTTTGGTTGTGTACTTTACCTATTCGTGGGCATATTCAAGAAGGGATTGATGGGGGGTCCAATTTGCTCCCGGTCTCGGGTGTCCCTGCTCGCGGCGAATTTTGCTTCGAACCGTCGTACACATGAAGGTGTCGGGTGGTATGTTTTTTTTGAATTCAGTCTTTATTTTTGTATTTTGATACATGTGCAATAGTGTTTTTTATTGGATCGTTATCATTAATATGTTTGAGCCATTTTTCTAATTGCTGTATCGACCCGTTTGATGCAATTCAGTTTTTTTTGTATTTATTGTTTTGATTTTTATGTCTTTGTTTTTTTTTTATGTTTTCTTTGTTTTTTTATTTTTTTGCTTGAGAATGTATGTTGTCAGACATATAAATAGTGAGGCCTTATCGTGTTTAGAATTGAAAGCGTTTTTGCCAGTGATGCGTTTTGTTCATTTAGGCCTGATGCCGTTAGTTAATGTTGCGTAGTGAACGTGGTATCCGAATTTTTTTTGGTGTCATTTGGGGCTTGAGAGTCCTGGGGGTTGCCGTTCGGCGCGGTTTGGCCGGGTGGGATTTGACGGGGGGTCTTGACGTTGATGGTTACAATGAATTGTTGGTTAATTTTTTTTATCTTTAACACTTCCTTGACCGGATTTTATGGTGTGTACGGTATTCGGGTGGATGTTATCTAGTTAACGATGGGAATGCCTTCGCTGTAGCCCATGGTCCTTCGAGTTAATTTTTTCTTCATTCGAATATTTCATTCTGTTTTCCTGACCTCTGGATATTTTGTTGTTTTTTTCTATGTTCTTTTTTTTCACGTACGTATAGTGTATGTTCGGGTTTTCTTTTTTATAATTTGGATTGTTTTTTGTTTGTTATTTTTTCTTTTGCCCATGACTTGCCAGGTTTGGCGGTTGTGGTAAACGTTCTTTGTCTTTATTTCTGTTTTTTCGGTTTTCTTTTCAAGCTTTGTCGTTTTTGTTTTTTTGTATCTTCGTTCCTCCTTCTTCTTTTTGAGAGGGTCCGGGGATCCATATGTCGGTTCCGTATGGCGGGGGGGCGGGGAGGGGCATTTGCTTTGTGGGGATGGAGGTGTTGCGTCTTTTGTTTTTTTTTTTGGGCTGGTATTGTTGTCCGTGCGGATGGTTGCTGAGGGGGGGCGTTGATTTGATTTACGGGGGGGGGTTTTTTGTTGTTCTCAGAGGTTAGCGTAGGGTAGTTTTGTTTGGTTGGGCGGTGTTGTTTTTTTACTTTTTTTCTTTTTTTATTTTTTTTTTTTTTTTTTTTTTTTTTTGCGAGAGGGGGGGGGGGGTGCGCTGGATCCGCGTGCTTGTTTAGGTTGGTATATGTCATGGGTGTGTAGTTTTGCTTTTCTTTCTTTTTCTTTACGTTTTCTGTACATCAATCGTACTGATGGACGCAGTTGTCCATTTTCCGTGGTTTCAACAGAATTGGTTGGTATGTTCTGCGTAGTTAACTGGCTGGGTGCCCGTTGATCTTCTTTTTCTTTGGTCTGAATTCTTGTTAGGATGGTTTTTATGTATGGTTTAGTTGTGGGGTGGGGGCAGTTTTTTATTTTTATTTTGTCTTGTGTCTGTTTCGTTTGGTTGTTTGTATTGTTGATGTTCATGTTTTCTTCTTTATGTCAGTTATTTTGAGTGAGTTGGGTTAGGGTTTTTGTTAGATTTTTTTGTTGTTTATTGCATTTATCAGAGGTACAGGTTTGGAGTATCTGGTAGTAATTGTGTGCGTTTGTCTGATTCCTTAGCGTCTATAGCTTTGTTCATGCCGTTATGAGTGAACTCCTTTTTTTTTGTTTGTTTTGGTTGGTGTGTTGTGATTGTGTTTCTCTGATTTTGTTGCGGGTGGTGGTTTGTGTATCCCGAGTTCTCCTTTTGTTTGTTGATGGTATTTGTTTTTTGGTTCTTGGTCGATGGTATGGGGGTTTGTTTTAGGGTGGGAGGTGTCTGCGGGGGTTTTCCGGATGTTGGTTTTTTCGATTGTCTCGCTGTGCGTTTCCGTGCTTTTGTTCGGTAGTCCGACTTTGTGTCCAGGTTGGATCAGGATTGTTGGTGTTGCGGCGAGTTTGGTCTAAGTGTTGTATCGTGGTTTTACGTCCTATTTCGGGATTTAATTTGTAGATCTGATTTTGATTGTGTGGTGTTTTTGTTTTGTGTTTTTGTATTATTTTGGCTTGACTGTTTTTGCCTTACAACTGCATCATTGTCCTATTATCTCCAACTTGTTGTATCCTTTTGTTACATGATGTTTGCAGGACTCCCGGCGTTATTTCCCAATGCGCACGTATGTTAAGTATTTAGATTTCTGATGCTGCTGTGTTTTGTATTCGATCGTTTGGGCGTTTTGGTAAAGCGGCCGAGTGTGGTAGGTCTGCCCGACTTCACCTTTTATTATGCGGTGGTACCCCCCCCTTTTCTTACTCCGAGATACTCCATTCACGGCCCGGTCAGTTGGACCGAGAAAAGGGCGCCTTGGTTGAAGGCGCACATGGGTCGAAAGAACGCCGCCGGTACTCTCAACTCTCTCCCGACAGCCCATGGCGGTCCCACGACTTGGCCCGGCGTTTTGCGGATTTGAGCGGATGTGACGTCGTTTCGCCTCGATTGAGGGATCGACGCCGACGGTGGGCTTTATGACGCGGTGTCGATGTGGCGGTCTTCTAGTGTGATGTACCAAATGGTTAAAAGGGGGGAATAAGGCTTGGAGTGGGGTTAGAAACGTTTTATGTGGGGGTTTAATCATCGGCCGTGTGTTTCCATAAGTTCGATGAGTTCATTTCAACAGCTGTTCGTTTTTGGCAAGCCGCTGCGTAAGTCTTAATAACAAATCTCGGCCTTTATAGTGTAGCGAGTGTCTTTGGTCGCGGGCAGATCAATAATCTTTCCCAACAATGTCCCGAAAAAATCGTATTGACTCTCATTATTGTGGTTGGAATATGTATACGTTCTTTGTTACCTTTACGTTGTGGGGCGAGCACGGGCAGGTGTGCTCCAAAGTGCGCAATGGTTTGGTCATTTATTTTTTTTATAATTCCCCCGTGCCATTAACTCTGACTGAGGGTTTCTTCTTGAATTTTTAATTCGGTTTTTTGCTAAAGTACCCGGAATTTGAAATTCGGTATTATGTGTAAAAATCACAATGTTTGTCGTTATTTACAATATTTGAAGGGTCGTTTTGATTTATTTGTTCTGCGTTTGAGTGGAGTTATTTTATTGTCCCCAGAGTTCCAGACAACTCTTACTTCACTCTGCAAGTTATCTCTTTAAACATGACCTACTGGGGGAATCCATGTTTTTTTTTATAGCGCTAAATGTTCTATTGCGCGATTGACCGCGCTAGAATATACCGAGCGTCTTCGTATCGGTATTACTTTGCAGTTGATACAAATTTGGCTGACGTTTTGCTTTATTTGTAGAGCCATTTTCTGTGTTTCACCTTTTATGCCAAATCGGTTGAAAGCGTTAAGTCTCACACATTGCGTTAAAATTTCGTAGGTGGCGTAAATCTTGCTTTTTATTTTTTTTTGTTGGATATGGCTGCGTGTTATTGGAGTGGGCGGGGTGTGACTATGGGGGCGTACATCAGTTTATTAATCAACCGTCAATCTCTCACTATCTCATGAATCCTTAGCAGGCTTATCGTTCGTGAATTGTACGTTGTTAGAATGCCGTTCTTAACACATTTCAAGTATTATTATAAGAAGCAAGAATATGCCTTATTTTTTCAAATGTATTAAGCTGCGTCCATTAAGACGGTATTTTAACTATTCTTTTTTGTTTCATTGGTCTTTCTATGGCTTTTTGTTTCCTTTGAATCCAAGCTAGTTGCTTTGCAATGCATTTTATGATTTTTGATGCATGTTCTGTTTATATAATTGTTTTTATACTTTGTACTGTTTTATCACATTTTTACTTTCTTGTAGTACTGTAGGTTCATCGTACTTGTCTTTCCTTTCTTACTGATTTCCTAATTTTCTCTTTCTATATGCTCATGTTTGTTTGTTTGTTGTTTGTTGTGTTGTTGTTGTTTGTTGTTTTTTTCTTATCTCCTCTTCTCTTGTCCTTGTTTTAATTTTGGTGTACTAGTTCAGGAGTTCTATGTTTATTTGTTTTAGCTGTATCATGATGATTTTTGTTATTGTTTTTTGTTATTTTTAAATTGTAAACTTTAAAGTATCGTCCTTAATTGAGACTGTCTTTTCCAGTGTTTTAATAAACCAAATATGATCAACAATTCAATAAACGCGGTTATAAAAGTAACCGTTTCACTAGAAGCATGCATTTTCCTTGTAATCAGAACAGTGCCCAATGACTTCAGGCTTTGAATATAATTTCTTATTCTTTTTTGTTCTAGGACCTCTCTAATATTGACTTACCTAGCATCTTGTTTCTTTAGATATTAAATTTTACGGACTCTGGCTACATCGATCAGGTGTTTTTATGAGTATAGAAACACTCGATGTCTTTGTTCGAAAGCATACATACACACATGTCTCAAAGGGATGATTTGTTTTGTTACTTCATATTGGCTTGTCCAATTAGAAACGTATTTTGACGACGTCACAATGGATTTGAAAATGTTTTATCGATTCTACGGGTTGGACTTAAAGGAGCTCCTTTTCCGATTAATTAACCGGTCTAGTGGAAAGGTTTTGGCGCAGTTGAGGGTTTGGCCCACTGTGCGACGGGTGGAATATTAATTAAGAATTTTTCTCATTATTTTTATGGGGATATCGATTGGGCTTTCTATTAATTACTTGATCTATTTTTTGCACATGGTCGTTGATAATTGATACGGACCCTAACATTTTGCATGCGAACATGGATCTGAACAGGAATTAAGAGAAATTTTCGAGAATAACCTTTTTACACTTTTCATTTTGGAGGAATATACATTATTTGTAGATTTCATTTCTGGTTGTGATCTAAATTTGATATTGTTTCTATGACATGTATGATTTAAAGGGGGATTATAGACCGTTTAGTGCTACAGAATGTGAGGTTGTAAACCTGGCCTCGCACGATTTAATTGCATTGGGTCATATGTGTATAATCTCTAATATTCATATAGTTTTCTCTTGCGTCCTGCGACTTTTAAGGTGTGGATTTAGTTTGGTTTATGGGAAATTTAGGCCCTATCCGATTATACGATAATTAATATGTTAATAGGCGTGGTTGTCGTTTATCTCATGATATCCCTACCCTTCCTTCTCAAAAATGCTCTTGTGCGACTCCGAATAGACGTTCACGGATTCACCACCTCTCACTGCAGTCGAAGGTTAAGTAGCAGAGGTAGCAGATTTCAGACTCACGTTTAGAGCCGGTTGGATCCGTGTTTGTTCTATGTCAAACATAGACCAGAAAGGTAGGGGTTTGGTAATGTGTCTGAATGTGGTCGATGTTGCTGGCTTGATCTGATGTGCTCGATAGATACATGATCTTTCTTTTCAGAATCTTGAAGAAGATGAGCAGATGTTGGTCGCGTCATGCGCCAGTCCGTTGGATGGACGAAAAAGAGAGACGAGAGGGAGATGGAGAGAGATAGAAAAGATAACATATACAATAAAGAATAAAGGCATAAGGTAAATAAGGAGAGAGACTAATGGCGAGGAGATTGGGCAGAGGGTAAATAAGTGAGAAGATGAGAGACGTGAGGGAGAGAGGGAGAGAAGAAGTGGGACGGGGAGCATTTAGCGAAAAAAAAGAGAAAATGCCAAAATATTAAATCGTGTAGATTTTAATTCCAATTTCTTATCCACTTAGGGCTATGCCATTACAATCCACGCTGAACGAGCCGAACGCTAATTTTAATAAACCGCTGCAATCCAACTAGATGGAAGTGAGTTGAATTTTTTAGAAGTTGTCAAATTAATTCGGGGCCAATACGATGCCATGATGTCAAACTGGAATCAGAAATGGCGTCTGCTATTTCCGTATTATGTTTAAACGGAGCAAAGCAATAAAATTAACTCTATGTTTTGCTCATTTATCTTAGAATTGTCGTGCCATGAATTCATTCATAGCTCTGCAGAATAAATAAGTTGAATGTTTGGTTAATAAAGTCCCGTCGCTATCATGTCGTAGAGTATAAACCTTTTCAACAACAAAGCAGTGAATGACAATATCATTTTACAGTTCAACAGACTGAGTGAAGCTCAGAATTGCGAACGTCCGATGTCTATTCAAAGATGTGCTAATATGATGCTAGGTAAGTTCCTTTCGGCTTCGACTTTGTTAATAGCGGTGGAATTTAACTGAATCCACAAAAAGGATAGCCACTGCAATAATTATACGATGTTCATAGATCATCATTTTTAGCTTTTTAAGATGAAATTTTTTATTTATTTTTTTTAAATTTTTTTTATTTTTTTTAATGTTTTTATTTTTATTTTTTTGTGTGGGGGAGGAGGGCTCCTCTTTGTTTTGTTTAAAGTTGTGATTGGGCGTTAGCTATTAGCAACGATCTACTAGAAAGGCTCTAATCAGTCTTAGAGTTTGTTATAATCAGGTATAGCGGCCGCAGTGTGTGTGTGGGGGGGGTTCATACATCCCTCTTTTTTTGGCAGGTACAAAAACGCATATTATCAGTCATGCTCTCTCTCTCTCTCTCTCTCTCTCTCACTCATCTTCTCTGGGAAAGTTCCAATACCAATAACTGATTAGCCGACATCTATAAGCGATAATTGAAAGCACTGATTGATACAGATCTACACCTGTTTATCGCTCTAAAATCTACACACGCTGAGTGAAATGGAAGATGGAATGAAGAAAAAACATAAGAAGAGGATAATAAGAGAGAGAGAGAGAGAGAGAGTTGGAGGGGTGGAATGGCACAGTATGATAATATCTAGAACATATAATACCATGGAGTTACTAACTTAGTAACTCCATGATAATACTATATTTTAATAATAATAATAATAATAATATATGAGACTTCTTATGCGCTAAATCCACCAAAAGATAGGTGCTCTAAGCGCATGTGTGCATAAGAAAATGACAACTTACAACAATGTATATTTACGTAAGTACAAGATAATAGGGAAAAGGTAACAGTGCAGACAAAAATTAACAAAATAATCTAATCATATGCTGAAGTGAAAAGATATGTCTTGAGCTTGGCCTTAAAGACTTCAGCGGACCTGCTGCTGCGGATCTCTTGAGGAAGAGCATTCCACAGCAGAGGTCCAGCGTTAGCGAAGGCCCTTCCCCCCCACTGCGTATTGTGTCTAGAAACTTGAAGCAAACCAGAACCCTGGGAACGTAATGATCGAGCAGGAACATAGAAGTTAATTAAATCGATATTATATTGTGGAGCAGAGCCATGGATACAATGAAAAGAAAGCAACAGAATCTTAAAGATAATGCGTTTACTCATGGGCAACCAATGGAGTGATCTGAGAACTGGTGTTATGTGATTATACTTGTTAGAAAGGGTAACTAATCGAGCAGCTGCATTCTGTAGTTTCTGTAAGCGTCCAAGCTGATTTTGAGGTAAGTTAAACAAAAGAGCATTTCCGAAATCAAGTCTGGATGAGATTAGAGAATGAGTAATTTTCTCTGTAGCACTACGAGTAAGATATTATACCAATACCAATAACAACCTATTACTCAGAATGCGGGGGGGGGGGTATTGTATACCTTTTTTGCCTCCCCCTCCCCCCAAATAAATAATAAAAGTATTATAATCAAGATGTAGAAAGCAGTTCTCGATTTGGGGCCTGGTTTTGGGGTGTACGAAGAATCTTTGTGGCTTTTTTCGTTTCCCATTTGGTTCTTGGTACAAAAATTGAAGAGAAATTCTGGGGAATAGCATATCAAAATAATTTCAAACCTCCTCATCATGATTTGACAAAAAAGGGGAAATGGTCTTTGTGTGATGGTCATTCTATTCAAATGACTAATGGCATGTATAGAGTGATGATGTTCTGTGTAAAGAATTCGACGTGTGTAATACCCCGTGCACACTATCAAAATTGATACCACAGTGAAACAAACAATTGCAACCCCGCGAATGGTCAAAGCTCCCTCGCATATCGGTCGATTCTGTTATGTGACTTGGTAGGCTGCATTATGGAAATAGAACGCAGAGTCGCCCCAAAATATATCGGCCAATCAATAAAATGCCGCGTTCAAAAATAAACTCGATTTGCGTTAACCTATATTGTTTCGCAATTTCAGTCATTAAAGGTGACTGCATAGATAAAGTTTACATTGTTCACACTCTCTTTCGGTGTTAATGTGTTACTTGATATTTCGTGGCCTTTAACATTTACATAATTTACATGTCAAAGGGTTGGCCATGACGGAAAAACAAGTGCGGTTCACTCACGAATTCGAGCTGTTTAAAGATACTATCTCTACGCCGAAAACTAAAGTGTTTGATCAACAATTATTGCAAGCGTCGAAGAGTGAAAGCACTCTTTCAGTACCCGATAAAGAAAAAAATAAAAGTGGCGGATCAACGATTTGAAAATTTTCGGGCGCCACCGAAAATTTCAGATTGTATGATGTACAGTCAATGAGCGGTTATCAAATTACATAGGGACGCGTCCCCTGCGCCCCCGCCAGGTTCCTCAACTGAATAGCCTTAAATGTGATTAGCTTAAACTAGTAAATTTTCCATCCACACCATTGTTATGAAGGGTTTGTACTTGCGGGAGAGGGGAAGGGATGCTTAGAAAAGTTTAATTAACACTATTGCGTGTTATACGCCCTTTCCCATCAACTAGACCTTGGATGACTGATTTCAAAATTAATGCGACATTTTGAATTTTCATTTTGGTTTTCGTTTTATTCTTTTTTTCTTCTTTGTTTGTGTGCGTGTAAAATAAAACATGAATTTGGACTTAGACCCGCCATTTTTTTCTGAATCAAAGCTGTTAAAACAAACTGCATAATGTTCATAACAAAACACAGTGTGCATGCAAAACGTGACGTAGAATGACGTCACGCAAGACAATCATCGCGGAGGAAACATGTTCAATATCAAATAATGCCCTCCATCTTCAAACACATTCGAGAAGAATCCATCCCTTGTTTTCCCCCTTTAGCTCAAGGGAGCAAAACATGAATGTATGGACAAGAAAGAAAATATTTGAGAAAGTTCCTGAGGTATGAAAATCAATCACATGATTGCAAACCCTCGGGAGATCAGACGCGGAGGTGAATGTCGAAGCGACGATAAATCCGACACGATTGTTTACCAAAGAACCGTATAAAGACATGTCACACTGTTTAACAGAAGTATAAACCATTGTAGATATTTCCGACAGACATCACTGACAAAACAAGCATGTAAATCATCGGCTATTTAGTATTATGGAACTACTGAAACAGTTTATACACAAACTATAACTCTAAACAATTATGCGGAAGAGATATCTCGAGGCCTGCAAGCTCTTTCTTTGTTTGATGCCAAGGGAAGAAAGGACCAGTAACGAGCTTATTTAAAAAAAAAAAAAAAAGTAGGCCTACCTCAGCGAAACGCCCAAACGTAAATAATACTGTTGAAACATTTTTCCAAATCACAATAAAGATGGTTGCATGTGGCTCAGTAGTTGTACGAAACGTTATTTTGAAAGAAACGAAACGCTTTGGCCAATAACCAAACATTTTGTATTTAGTTTTAAACATTTGTTTTTGTTTATTATATAGAGAAGATTCAGGTATTAGTGGCGGGTCCAGGCGGGGGCACAGGGGACGCGCGCCCCCCTATCATTTGAAAACCGCTCTTTGACCGTACATGTTAAAATCCGAAAATTTCGGCGGCGCCCCCCCCCCCCCATCCTGAAATCCTGTATCCGCCAACGGGTATTATCTAACCTTTGTGTGTAGAGAATCAATATCTCTTTTAATAAAAATAACAATGAAAATAAATGTTTAAATACATGTTTATGCATGACATTAATATCAAACAATACGATATGTAATATTTTAAAGGTTGAACCTTGCAGTTTGCAGATAAAATTTATTTTTCATCAAACAGCTACAATGATTTAGGAAAGGTATTTTAATATAGCCTCAAAAGTCAAAATGCATTTGAAGGAAGTTAAAAGGCTAACTTTAAAGGGACAGCGAACTGAGCAACACTCTCATTGACTGTGTGTTATAAATAGCTACTCTTAAAATATACCTTTTGAGATATTAACCTACAATTTATTTATATTGGAAAACTAGAATGTTTTGAGGGGAAAGGTATGTTTTTCGATACTACGCAATATAATTGTCATTTGTATGAATTCATTGAGTAGTGACAAGGTGTGCTTTTATTCAAATGGGCCTGAATTATAAGACTTCACTATCAGGATGTTGCATTATGGGTTAGGAATCGGGGCAGAATCAAGTAGTTGAGGACTTGAGGTGGTGCTATACATGGCTGCTAGTTCGTACTGGCTTTAACATTAAATTGAGGTATTGCCAGGGCATTGAACCTGTAAACTCTAGTCTAATACTGTCCGAAGAAAGAGGCGTAATTCCTTACAGTATGAGGTACGACATCTCCTAAAAGCCCTTGCCTCCTTAGCCTGCATGCACAGATCCTTGTCTGTTATGTAAAACATTTAATATCATTACAGGGTCTGAATTATGAAACCACACCAACATCTAATGACCTGTTCTGTAGCAGAACTGAAAAGGATCATTTTGACACGGCTTGGTTGGAAGCTGGGCTAGGCTTAGCCCAAGACACAGTTTATTTGATTACAGTTTCAAACTAGAGTATGTGCATGCAGACTAATGTCCCAATGCCTCACAATAAAAAAAGGGCCACATTTACAGTCGACAAACGTATACATACAAATCTGCTGATTGAAACAAATTGAGATGATACATTGTATCAGACACATCAGGATTTCCCGAACTTTCATGTGTCAGTACTGATAATTGTGAAACGCCTATTTCGAATTGGAAATCAAATTGTCTATTTCAAGAAAACCATCAGTCAAATTACAAATCATTCGACATGAATCAAACAGATTTATTATAATATTGTCTTTGTTCGATTGCCACAAAGATATGAAGAAGGGTCCTACATAAAAGTTTACTTTTGATATAGGCCTAGTAATGAATTGGTTCGTGATATGAAAAGGAAAAGGGAAAGTGACATTTCAATAGAAAGGAAAAAATAAACATATAAATAGAAGCTCACAGTCCGAGATAAGGAAAGCTTCAAAGGTCGGAAACACGTAGGCCTAGATGATTATAGACACATAATAGAAACCATAATTATAACAGTTATTATTTCCACAAATTTATATATACATGTACATGCATTATAAAATAATTTTAAATAAGACCTATATAGATTAAAATCATTCCTTCGGACTGATTCTCACCCCCCCCCCCTTCCTCCTCCGCCGCGCCCATTCCATATACCTTCGACGTCCAACTTGAACCCAATCACAAAGAACCGGGCGAGAATACCTTAGAAAGTTGATTTATTTCATCACTTCCTTAGAAAAGTTCGTTCAACTATCTAACGACAGTCAATGCCAAATACACAGTGAGTTTCATCGTTTTAGGCCTATATTTCTTTCACGAGAAACACACCAGATTGAATCAATTTCACGGATTTACTTGTCAAAAATTCGAGATTGCCCACTTACCAATGCTTCTGGAAAATCTCCAAATAAACAGATTTATTTCAATTCTCTAGTTGCCAAACCATTTTGCACTCCCGTGTCCCAAGGCTATTTGTGAGATTAAAGTCAAAGGGTCGCGCGAACTTGTACGAAAGACAAGTTCCATAATTCTTATTTGTAAAAAAAAAAAAAAAAAAAAAAAATCATCAGAGAGAAAGACAGGGAAGGAGAAAGACAGGGGAAGAGAGAAAGAGAGAAGAGAGGGGAAGCAAGGAGTGGGAGGAGGTTGAAGAAGATGAGATGAGAGAAAAGAGGGGAGATGGGTAAGAGACATAAGAAGACATTGAGAGAGAGAGAGACAGAGAGATAGAGAGACAGAGATAATTATTATGACGTATAGAAGACACGAGATAGACAGCTCAGGGGCAGTAGTGAAAGAGAGAGAAATTTTGATACAACGGAGAAATATAAAGAAAGGTACCGCGGAACCAGGGTTTACCCCACAGAAATATTCTCTATTTCTGTGGTCTACCCCCTCTTTCGAGCAAACACGATGTACAAATAGTTGCAGGCACAAACCCATGTTGTTCGCTTACCAGGGTCTGAAGTTAAGAACTAGATACACTCGTGTACTATAGCTTGACACAGACAGTGAGTTTGGAGACTAGTCTCCACTCTAGACTGAAATGTGTTTAAGTGTCAAATTGAGTATGTGCTTGCAGACTAATGTACAAACGCGGCCATGACCAATTGGCGAAGTGTTTCATATGCAACAAAACTCCTGATCAAGTTTTTTTTTTTTTTTTTTTTGGGGGGGGGGGAGAGATTGGGGGATATTTTGCAACACTTCGCTGTCCATAGTAATGAATATCAATGTTACGCTTGTTCGCAATGCTAAGCACATGAAGAAACTTATGCTAAGCCCCATCCCTTCAAAAACGCACGTACTCCCTAAGAAAGACACAAGAGAGAGAGAGGGGGGGGGGAGAAAGTGAGAAAAATACGGATAGCTTGAGTTGAGGTAGACGGTCAGTCGGGAACATTATGGAGCACTTTACAAGATTGAAGAATTACGTTGCATAGTAACAGGTGTTCTATTTGTAACATGATCGAGTCATAGAGGGATTGGCTAACGAAATAAATCGAGCAGGACAATATTATACAAATGTACGAGGGACAAAACATATTACATGTTGACTCGATCCTGGTGTTTGAATGCAAACATTATAAAATTTAAAAAATAAAACTTTTCTTATCGTTATTGAACAATGACTAGGGAGAAATGTTTATTTCGTAATGACCCCGGATATTTGCACAAATTTATGGAAAGCTAATCGTCAAGTTGTTGATCTCTCACAAGTTACAGTAATTATCAAACAGGCGTGCAATAAAAATAAGAAAATAAAGTATTTAAAATAATACTAATATACATGCAGGTAATATGGGCCCCCTAAGCACATTTGCCTAATTTGCATGAAATTACAAAATGACACACAGTCTAATCTTTGTTTATATGAATCAATAACTACTGCTCTAACTTTTATTGTGAAGAAAAACAATTATCACCAACCCCCCTTTCTGCAATATTCAAATGATGACGTCATCACCAAAGTGCCCATATTACCTGCATGTGCAGGTAATATGGGCACATGTATTTAATGTATCTTTTAAAAAAACTACAATGACTCTACTATGTCTAGAATTTGCTTAAAATGTTGAAAATCATTAACTTTCAGATATTATTTGAAATTATAAGACCCTTTAGTAAATACTTTGACTTTATATTTCATTGTTTTGTATTTTGTATATTATTTCTTTTTTTTAAAAACATTATTCAAATATTATTTTCATTATACAAATCAATATAGGCCTACAATAAGTTATTTATATTGATTATATACTGTGAATATACCCAAAAAAATTGTAGCAAAGAGATTGATGCCTCATCCCAATACTAAGTACCAGAATCATTTCCGCCATTTGGACGGCCCATATTACCTGCACTGATGTTGCTATGTCAGGCAAGTATTCAATGCCACATAGCACCCCTTCACTATAACAAATTGACCTGTACACGCTAGTATGATCAAACTGAAACTAGTATAAGCTTACTAAATATATACAAACAATTGAGGTTACCCCCTCAAACAATCTTTCACCATCACATTCTGTGAAATATCAAATTTTACATCAGGGTAAAAAATTGCCGTAAGTTTTACCTACCTTGTTGGTTTTCAGCAATTTTCTCAGAGAAATTTCGGCATTAGATGCTCTTATGATGATAGATTTTCGTATACAGTTCATATGAACAACATTATGGCGCTCACACCGGTCACCGGTCGACGGTCACGACATGATTTGCTTCATGTGGCCCATATTACCTGCTGGCCCATATTACCTGCATGTACATGTACCCTAATAATAGTTATGACGTAATTTTATTTCAATAGTGAATAGGACAATGTTAAACTTGAAGCATTGACGAAGTTGATACTTGGCTCTTCATATATTAGTGACCTAATTAATGAAATTCTGAATTTAGACTCGCTCAGTTACGATACCGGTCAATGGCATTGTTTTCTTATCATGTTTATATGGTTTATACTCAAATTAGAGTATGTGCTCGCAGACTAGCCTACTTCCTACACTATCATCACGAACACCACCCCTACTCCCCTTTTCCCTCCTACTCCCCCCCCCCCCCCCCCCCCCCCCTCCTCCTCTCTTTCTCCTCCACCTCTGATACATTCCTTTCCACACATCCTATCTCTCGCTTGGTCATCTCTGAGATGAGCCCAAATTCATCCGATATCCCTCTGTACATTCGAAATCAATTAACGATGCTATCCCATCCATCTAACCTCTGAATAAACGAGATGGCCGAGGACAGGGCTTCGCCGAATTATCGATCCGTATGTCGGCAAGACGATCCTCAAATTGGCACGTGTGTTGAGAGCAATACAGATCTCATCTAGCCTCTAGCTTCAAGGCATGATTTGTATCTTTTCCACACACGAATGCTATGCTTGCATATCCATGATCATTCACATTAAGTATCTACGTTTGTTTATGTTTTCATCAAACCATCCAACTCACGGGCGTTCCCGTACCGGGGGTGGGGGCGCAAAATTGCATGTCGGCAAATCGCCCCAAAAAAATTGTTTGCCATTAATTTGTCGGCATATCACAACAACAAATTATAATTTTTATCTTGGCAATTTAAGTGGAACGAATCTGTTTATAGTGTAAGAGAGAAGAGGAGGGGACGGTAAACTTTCAGATCTGATGGCCCTTGTTTTGTTTTGATCTGGCATATTTTTTAAAAAACTACTAGTGTCCTTACAAAAGCTAAAATTTAATACAGGGATCATTATTACATACATTAAATGTGTATGATAAATAATATAATGATATGTGACGGAAAAGTGCATGTGCCCTCCAACTAACATCAACCTTCCGAACAGATCCGGGATTTGAAATAGCAGCCATGCAAACGGCAAATTTGAAAATAGAGGAGAAACCCAAAGCAAATTCAAAAATCAAGGGGCGATCACGGCACATTTGAAAATAGTAGAGGCGCACACGAGGCGCAAAAAGAGGGCGCAGGCAACACTCTTCTTAGATTTTATAAAATTTATAGCATAAACTAATACGTTTAAATGTATGTTAATTGTAAAATTTTAAAAAAAAATAGAGGGGCACTCGCCCCATCTGCCCCTCCTGGATCAGCAGCACGTCAAGAACGATAGGCAATGTTATGGCAACATTGTGGTGCTGATATCTCAGCGATGCTGTTTTGATTGTGCATGCTAGGACGAGGCTAATGCGGTGTAATTGATGAAAGGTTTTAGTGATCTCATGTCAGCGCCAGATACTTGTTTGCACTTCCCCTTTTAAAAATTAGTCCAAAGTGTTATATAGAGCCCTCTCAATCTCACCATAATATACTGGATAATGACCTAAAATAAATAGATTGGAGAAAGCATATCCATGGTGAAAGCTTTCAATAGTCGCCCGATATTCAATTCATATTCATAAAAATTAATGATTTTCTAGTATTGTAAAGTTTGCTCTATGCGGTGTGCTTTCAATATTAGGTATCCTGAATTCTTATTTTCAATTCATAATTAAATGTGCGTTTATTTCAGTTCTCATTTATGTTTGTCTATGTACAATATTCTTCTATATCGTTCGAATAATTTTTACGTATCTAAAGTGGTTATGAAACTTATTTTAAGTAGATTTTAAAAACCCACGTATTAAAACAAAATAATAATAATAAAGGAATCATAATCTTAAATTAATTTTAAAACCACAATGCACTCGATAGACTTCGGTTGACCGATGATGCCCTCTTAATGAAAAAAAAAAGTAAGATGTTTTTTTTTTCATAATCGATCGTCAAATATCGACTTTTACCTCAACGTGATTAAGTAGGCGCTCCATCTTTCTTACTCTCTCTCTCTCTCTCTCTCTCTCTCTCTCTCTCTCTCTCTCTCCTTCTCTTTCTGTTTCTTCTTCTCTCATCTCAACACCCTTCTGTCCAATATGTACGTTCCATCCATCTTTCTCTGTCTCTCCCCCATTCAAGGATATCATAATGACTTTGTATGATGGGCTGTGTGCCCCCTCATGCCTGCCAGATGACTTCACGGCTGACTGGGACCCGTTATTCTATCGGAAATTGAGAAGTTTATGAACGCGGCATCAAAATGTATGCCAACGCCAACACCGACACCATGGGCGTATTGGTAGTATGAGGGAGTAGGTTACAATGATGACTGTCGAGCTGTAAGAGGGGGAAAGGGGGTGGGTGGGGCGTTTGCCCCTTCCTTTTTGGAAAATTTCGAAATAGTTTTCAGAAGAGGGGTTTGGCCATGTGGTTATGATCTCATTGTCTTTGTCTCTATTTGTTGTGGTCAGGGACACTGGTATCCTTGGTGTGTTACCATAGTACCGTGGTGGTGGTGGTGGAGGACAAACCCCGATACACAGGTGATGCACAACCCCATTCTCGAGGAAATCATCTAGGAAATTGGGTCAAGGCGACCAGGGGGAAAGGGAAATAGTGAGGGTGGGATGGCAAGGCATGTACACGACTCCCAAAGATTTATAAAAAAAAAAAAAAAAAAAAAAAAAAAAAAAGATGCAGGGATCTACATACCCCAATGTAGACAGGGGTCAAAGTGTTAACATAGAGACGGAATGAGGAAGGAGGAGGACGAGTTGGGATATGAGATGGAGAAAGATAATACAGGGGATTTCGAAGTATTCGAAACTATCAACATATAAAATACTTGAAAAGGGGGCTAAATTATAAATGATCGTGTATTATCATTAGTGAAGTGTTCATCAAATAGAGGATATCCAATCAAATAATAAAATAACATATTCGGTAAATATAAAGGGTCGAGGAAAGGAGTACACACACTTGCACACGTCAAATTGTAAAAAAAAAAAATGTACTTAGAGACATGGATGTTTAAAAGGAAGATATCTCCTTGGTTAAAACGATAAGGCCGGACGGTAGGGGAGACCGGGTATGGACGTTACAAAATTCACATTTTGGGCCAGATAATTCTTATGAAAGAACTCACGCACTCCATATTGGGTC
>CALNVZ010002974.1:40564518-40584119 GCA_940671915.1 Paracentrotus lividus
CGGTAATGGACATGTATATGTTCTTTTAACTCGATTCTATGCTAGATTTGTTTGTTGAATTTCTTTAGTTATTTTGATTATGCTTGTTCTTTGCTTTTTTTTGTTTGTTTTTGTATTTTTTTTTTTTTAATATTCATTTAATTCTTTTACATACATTGGCTACCATGTTATATTTGTTATATCTGTGCCCAAAAAAATTGTAGCAAAGAGATTGATGCTCTCCTACTAAAGTACCAGTTTTCGCTTGGGGGTTACTTTGCACTGATGTTGCTATGTAAGGAGTTTTCTGCACATAGCACTTCCTATACAATTGCTGTACCGATAGTATGTACTGAATAGTATGGCTTACTTATTCCATTGGGTTACCCCTCAAACAATCTTTCACCATACTTCTGTGAATATATCATCATGGGTATATAATTGCCTTAGTTTTACCTCCTTGTTGGTTTTCGCATTTTTCGAGAAATTTCGGCATTAGATGCTCTTATGTGTGTTTTCGTTCGTTCTTGCCTTGGCGTCACGTTCCCGGTCGACGGTCACGAAATGATTTGCTTATGTGGCCTATTACCTGCTGGCCTCTTATGCTGTACTGTTACTAATATGTTATGAAACGTATTTATTTCTAGTGTAGGACTGTTCCTTGAAGCTATGCGGTGTATTGGGCTCTTCATAATTAGTGACTAATAATGATTCTGATTTAGCCGTCGTTCGTACGGTCATGGATTGTTTTTTTTATGTTGTATTGGTTTTCTCAATTTGGTTGTGTCGCGGACTATGCCTATTCCTCACTTCTCAGACACCACCCTCCCCTTTTCCTCTTATCCCCCCCTCTTCTCTTCTCTCCCTCTGGTCTTCTTTCCACTCCTTCTTCTCGCTTTGGTACTCTCTGAGTTGGCCTTTATCGATTCTCTGTCCATTCGAATATTTACGATGCTATCCCATCATCTAATCTGATAAAACAGTTGCGGCGGGCTTTCGGCCGATTCGTCGTTGTCGGCAGACGATCTCTGGCCCGTGTGTTGGCTACAGTTCTCTGCTTTCTGCTTCACGGCATGTTTGTATTCTTTTCCCAGATTGCTTGCTTGCATTCATGTACATATCCTTCATCCGTTTCGCTCTCTTGTTATTCATAACCATTCCACTCACGGCGTTCCGTACGGGGGTGGGGGCGCAAATTGTGTACGGCATCGCCCGACAAAAATTGTTGCCATTATTTGTCGGATTCCACAAAAATTTATTTTTATCTTTTGGCATTTAAGTGGACGGAATTGTTTTGTGTGAGAGAGAGGAGGAGGGGACGCGTACGACTTCAGATCTGGGGGGGGGGGGGGGGGGGGGGGGGGGGGGTTTGGGGTGGGGGGGGTGGGGGTGGGGGGGGGGTTGGCCTTGTTTTGTTTGTTGGCATATTTTTTAAACTCTGTTCTTTACAGCTAATTTATCCGGTCATTATTCATCATTATGTGTATGATATATTAATGTATGTGACGAAAAGTGCAGGCCTTCAACTAACAGCATCCGACGTCGTTTGATAGCAGCCATGCAGGCATTTGAAATAGAGGAGAAACCCAGCAGATTCAAAATCAAGGGGCGTCCGGCAATTGAAATTAGTAGCAGCGCGCACCGAGGCGCCAAGAGGGGCCAGGCAAACTCTTCTTAGATTTTTACTGACCCACCTTTTTAGCATAATATCGTTTTATGTATTGTTAATTGTAATTTTACAATAGGGGGCATGCCTCTGCCCCTCTGGACAGCGCACGTCAGCGTAGGCTGTTATGGACACTTGTGGTGCTGATATCTCGCGATGCTGTTTTGTTGTGCTCGTGTTAGACGGGCTATGCGGTGTAATTGTGAAGGTTTTAGTGATCTCTGTCGCGCGTACTTGTTTGCACTTTCTTTTAAAATTGTCAAGTAGTATATATGAGCCCTTCTCTCACTATATTACTGGCTAATGACCTACTACATGTTGGAGAGAGTCTCCAGGTGAAAGCTTTCAATAGTCGCCGCTTCATTATATTCTAAAGTTATTGATTTTTAGTATTGTAACGTTTGCCTCTATGCGGTTGTGCTTTCACTTTAGGGTACCTGATTCTTATTTTCAACTTCTCATTAATGTGCGTTTATTTCAGTTTCATTTTGTTTGTCTATGTACATTTTTTATTCGTTGCATTATTTTTTACGTATCTAAGTGGTTATGAACCTTTTTTAGTAGTTTTAAACCCGTATCTACAAATATATAATAAGGTCTAATCTTATTATTTCTAAACCCATGCACTCGTAGACTTGGTTGACGATGATGCCTCCTTCATGAAAAAAAGTAGATGTTTTTTTTTTCATATCGATCGTCTAATATCGACTTTACCTAACCGTGATTAAGTAGGCGCTCCATTCTTTCTTACTCTCCTACTCTTCTCTCCTCTCTCTCTTCTTTCTCTCTCTTCTCTCTTTCTGTTTCTTTTCTCTCATCTCAACTACCCTTCGTCCAATTTGTACGTTCCATCATCTTTCTCTGTCTCTCCCCTTCAGGGTTCATAATGGACTTTCGTATGCTGGGGTGTGTGCCCCTTGCTGCCAGATGACTTCGGCTGACTGCCGTTTTATTTCTATCGGAATTGAGAGTTTTGAACGCGGCTCAAATGTATGCCACGCAACACCGACACCTGGGCGTTTGGTGTGAGGAAGTAGAGTACATGTGACTGTCGAGCCGTAGGGGGAAGGGGCGTGGGTGGGGACCGGTTTGTGTCCGCCCCTTCTTTTTGGAAAATTTCGAATAGTTTTCAGAAGAGGGGTATGGCCTTGTCTTTGGTTATGATCTATTGTTTCTAGTCTCTATTTTGTTGTTGTTCGGGACACTGATTTCTTGGTGTGTTCCCATAGTACCGTGGGTGGGGTGGTGGGGACCCAACCCCGTACACAGGTGATGACACCCCATTCGGAGGATTCATCTAGAAAATTGCGGTAAGGCGACCGGGGGAGGGAAATAGTGGGGTGGGATGCAAGGGCATGTACAGATACGGGGCTTCAAGATTTATAAAAAAAAAAAAAAAAAACAAAAAAAAGTGCAGGGAGATTCAATATATAGCCAATAGTGATAGAATGTGAGTAGATACAAAGTAGATTCTCGCAGTTCCGTTGATTGGATGGGAAAGTCATACAGGGGTGATTATCCGAGTATATCGAACATAATTATTCTCCAATAATATCCAGACAATTCAATATTAAAGTACTATATCTGACACTTGGCACTGAGCAGATAAGTGTGAGGAGGGGGGGATTTTAATTCTTTTACGGGACTTTCTCGTGTATTTCCATTTTGTGAAGTTGTCATCTAAGTAGAGTGTCTCAGTTCAAATAATTCTCTATGTCGCAGGATAATATTATTAAGGGTCGAGGAAGGAGTACACCACTTGCACCGTCTCAAAATTGTAAAGAAATATGTGCCCTTCATGTTTGCCGGCATGGTGTTTTAGACAAGGCCAGGCCGTCCGTGTGTGCTTAAGAGCGATGGTGGACGGCGCGGTGGAGGAGAGACCTCGGGTCTGGACCGTTCAAATTCACATTTTGGCACGATATTCGTTGATTGAAAGAATCAACGCTATCCATTATAGTGTGGTTCTTGTGTCTACGCCCTCTCATATGCTCTGACTTAGAGCTGATCCGCTATATTTAGTTCTTCGTGAACCATAGTAACTCAGTTAACTACGAGTCGCTATACGGATGTGCGACCGTATCTTTTTGTACGACTTCTACTCCCATTAATTTGGTGGTAGCTCTTTTTATCTTATATACATTCCTTATAGGATGGGATGCTGTCAAATCAGTCATCATTAATCTGTGATCCAATTGAGGGCTAAGTTGGACATTCTCCCAAACTATACACCAGCTAAGACCAATATGCGGCGCGGAAGCCGTGCGCGGGGCGGCGGCGGCAGCCCCATGCCTGCCCCTCCCTCTCTTATACTATTTTTTCACTTTCCAGTTTTGCATCGGTCTCTACGTGTCAAGTTAGGTGAGTGACAAGTAATATAGAAAATAATTTACCCTGAAATTGGCATGTAATTTTACCTAGTTATGTAATTGGGGTAGTTGTTCATAATTGGGGTAGGTTGTTGTAAAACTACCCATGGGTGATTTTACACAGAATCAACTGTGCCAGTCTTGGAGAATTACGGCATGGTAGGGGTTAATTTAGTGACTACATGTCATGTATTTTACAAATTCACTGGTCATCATGTGCCTTCGTTGATACGAGCTTACCAATTTAATTTTTGTAAAAAATTTACTTTGAACGGTAAAATGGTTTTTTTGACTATACCTTTTACAAAACAAGCGCGATGAACCTCACGGCCACGGCGCGCTTCGTCAAGCTATGTGTAGGCTGTATATACAGCATGTCGCCATCCAGTCTAGGACATCTCTCTTGTTCCATCTTGCATGTACTGTAAATCTGACCTGTATTCCTACCGGTCTCCCCTACATTGCAGCTGGCATTGATTATGCAAGTGATATCAATTAACATACTAAATGTCCTTTAACATTAATCACAGATTATGTAATCTCTATGTTAGGCAATCGTCCTTCGCGTAATTTAAATGATGATGTCATGTATAGCATATTAAAGTTCGTTTGAAATTAAAGGGAAGTTTATTAATATACAATCATTAACAAATGAAATCAAGATGTAGAATATTTCTTATACAGGATGCGTCTTTCCTCCATCGTATTACACTAAATGCATTGTAGGTACTGCACCCTCAGAATCCCTTCAGAATATTCATATTAACATGATTAATAAACAAAATGCCTATAAAATGCTTATCATCATTGTTTTTAAAAATAAAAATAAAAAATGAGAAGGTTTTGTTTGTTTGTTTGTTTTGTTTGATTGTATGCGGTGTACTTTGGCAAATGTATGATTACAATGTTAACCTGTCTCTTGGAGCTTTAATTTTGGCAAGATAGCATGAAACATAAGAGTAGGCATGCAGTATACATTATGTTTCTGGTGCTGGTGACACGTGTTTTAATTCTATTAGGCATGCTCTAATAATGCCAATCATCAAAATATGGCAATCAGACTTCAGGGCGGTAAAGTACGTTTTGGGTCTCACTGTGACATTTGGCATTATTTTTCGAACGAACTTTCATGGGAATTTATTTCCTTCAGTACGTCTATAAAGTATCACGTTGTCTAAAGACCTATTTCATTTTCTGTTTGACGCTATTATTACTTATTTATTATAATTTACATATTCAGGCATGAGACAGAGAAAATAAAAAAAAAAGAGGAAAATTGCTACCAGTGAGGGAGATAGCGACCGAAACTTCCTAGGGGTGGGTTCGGGAGGGAGGTTCCCCCCCCCTCCGCAGAAAATTTTGCAATTTAGGTATAGAAATTCATGATTTCTTTGGCTGCAACTTCGTCAATCATCTCGTGTTCCAAGTCTACAACACAGTGAGGACGGAAAACTTTCCAGAATACACAATGAAAACCCTCCGCTAGTACATATTAATTTATTAAAAAAAAAAAAAAAAAAAAAAATTTTTTTTTTTTTTTTTTTTTTTTTTTTTTGAATTTCAAAATCCGCGGAAATCCACGGATTCCGCGGAGAAAAATCATGCTGATATTGTTGGACCCCTTAGAAGAACAGCTCTCAGCTGAAAAGGGTGTTCCGTCCGATGAGTGGAATAAATAATATATAATCAAATGCATACCAGCATTTTCTCCTTTTTGGCGCGACCCTACTGCTCATCTGGGGGCCAATACCCCCAGACCCCAATCCCCACCCTAAGGATATGCTTAAAGGGAATTCCTTCAGAGAAGAATTAGCGTTCAGTAAATGGAGACAAACCCAAACAAATATTGGGAAAGTTTCAGAAAAATCAGGCAATGATAGAGAGATGTTGAATTTTTAGATTTTGAGATCACTTATGATATGGAGATTCCTCCAATTGGCAACGCGAACCATGATGTGTGATGTAATGCAGGGAGATCTTTCCATATCTATTGTACACATTGTACTAAAATCCTCTTTTCTTGATTCTAAAGGGAGAATAAAGAATCTTTTTATGGGATGACTTGTAAATATATGAAAGTCATAATATATTATGAAAAGAAAAGCTGTTCTTTCATTAGAATGAAAATAAAGAGACATTTGAATAGTTTTTGTGCACACCATATGGGGAGTTCTCCCTTTGTGACATCACAAATGGTGACCGCGTTGCCAATGGAGATTTCCTATGTCATTAGAGATCTCAATATTCAAATACTCATAACTCTCTTATCATTTTATTCCGATTTTCACCAAATCTTAACTAATGTGCTTATTTGATTTTTTCTGCATCCATAGTAAGCCAACTATCTACAAAGGGACAATTCTCCTTTAAGTTCAAAACCTTTCATTATTCCGGAGGGGCACTTTCAGCATATACCTCCAGACAATTCAAACAACACAATCAAAAAAAGACCTTGGTCACAACGACAAAAACAATTTAATAACAGAACTCTAACTTTTGCAATGTTTGATTGGGTCTGGTGTCAGTTCAGTGCTGATCGCGCTTTGTATGACTGCTCTTATAAATTGCAAATTGGCATCCCGAAAGTCATACTATGCATCACGGTCAAAACCAGTTATAGCGAGAACATTTTTGAAAAAATAATTGTAGGCCTACATTTCCTATATGCATAGGATCATGTACGTGTATAGACCTAGACTATAAGTTAAAAAAGTAAAGGTCAATTGACTGAATGTCAATGCCCGGGAACATTGGGCCATACATGATTTGTGGTCAATAATTGCCATTGTAACAAGTAATTCGGTCACATACCCAGAATGAAGTTTTTTTGCCTGAATTTTTTTTTTTTTTTTTTTTTTTGTCCACTACTGATTCCCCCCCCCCTTTATTTTTTTTTTTTTTATTTTATGTGTGTGTTCTCATCCACTGCACAACAACCGATTTCTTTACAAAATCGAGAGTAAATCGCTCATTGTTGCGCACTGCCTTTAAATTGTGCGTATATGGAATCTAATTCTTGATTAAAAACATGAAACGAGTTCCAATTCTGAAGTTCATTGGTACAAAAGTCCACGGGAATTTCCCAAATTTGTCGAACTGCAAGAAATTGTCGATTTTAGCATCTTGCGCGGCCTATAGATACGAGGCAAGGAATGTGCCGATTGGTTTTTAAATGAAACCCCAGACAACGTGACATGTGATCCCTTAATATTGCCAGCCTTGTTGAAGAGAGTTTGAACCGTTTCATCTCTGTCTTGCTACAGCCAGTCTTGAGACGCACTAGAAATTACTTTCTCTTTCCCCACCCCCTCTCAAGCCAATGAACACTATCAATCAGAGAACTGCATGAAAAAAGGGAATGATCAAAATATTGTGTGCTATTTTTTTTTGGGGGGGGGGGGCAATACCGATCAGTGGCGTATCCAGTCGGAGGCTCTGGTGGCGCAAATCCATCTAGTTTTGGAAATCATACGTTGAACATAATTATAGATTTATCTAACTTCTAACAAAATTGTCGTCTGCAGTGTGCCTCCGGTAATTTGCCGCTTGGGACCCTCTATCCATATCCTCGGTCTGCGGTTTAGTCACATTACTAGTATAACATCATTGCAAAAACTCCGGTATTAAATATATCAAACCGAGCTGGTGTTTAACTTGTGGTGTTAGATTTTGGTATTAAATAAGTATCGATAAAAAAAAATAATCTAACACCACTTGATGTCAATACAAAATCGAAGACCTTGCCGGTGTTGGATTAAACTCGTTTGTGTTTTTGTTTTTCGTTCCTTTTTTAAGAAAAAGGAATTCAAAGTCCTGTTTGCTGTTTTATTAAATCATCCTGGCAAAATAAAGTGGCTCTTTCAATTATTAGTTGAATCAAGGAGTTACTATAGTATTACAATAGTCCTTGGTTGAATAAAAGATGTCAAGTCAAAATTAAAACTTAATTTTGATAATAATTCATTTATAAATTATACATTTAAATGTATAAATAAAAAGCCAAAGTTAAATTTATTTTCTTTATACAGTCGTATTCTACATTTCTAATCCCACAGAATGGATTCAGCACTGCCTTAAAACTACAGACACCCTGAATAATGTTCATTTATAAAACTACAGTGTAAGCAAACTCGATAAGAATCCTTGTTATGTATCAGTTGCCGTGGATTTGTTTGCCTCATGAAAATGAACGATGGAAAATTACATTTGAATTCGACATCCATTCATTCCGTGATCATTTATTCATAACTTCATCAGTCGAAGTGGAATAAAGAATATGAGAACCATTACGATAATATTGTTAAGTTGTTTTCGGATAGATTTCAAAAGAAATTATAATCCAATCCATCTTATGAGCAAATGTTTCCATGGTAACGATATGTCACATAATAAGTATTATACGACTTGCAATCGCATCGTGAAGTTCTACCGTGAAACTCAGTTAACGGTAAATGTGAAATAATCTGCTTGAAGGCTTCTTGGTTATTTGCAGAAGAGCCACAGGAATCACTAATGGAGATATTCCCTCACTTTTCTTTCTTTCTTTCGTTTTTTTTTTTAAAGAGGGGGGGGGGGTGTCAACAAACATATTTAACTCGTCGGTGTTGCTTTGAAGGTAATCTGACATCTGGATTTCTCTTCCTCGATGTCCATGTTATTTCATTAGCGACCACAATATTCAAGATTCAAAAATTGTTTTATTTAATCGTTCAAAAAAATAATGAAAGTATAAAAATCCACAATCGATGAAACAACCGAATTTTCCTTTACTAATTTTCATCAAATTTACTCAAAATTTAGTCCCCGCCCAAGCGTTTATTCTTTTTGCAGCTAAAGTAAGATGCAGACGATCTGAGGTTAAAGGTCACGGATGGATGGAGGCATTATTATCATAATTTATGAAAAAGAGTGTCTCGTTTCGAGGGGAGATGGCAACGGAGTGCGTCAAAACAAGCTTCAAAATCTGTCTGATCCAATATCAAGAGACCCGGATGTACTGCTATCTGGGAATCTGTGACGTCAGAAGTCCCATATCAAAATAATAATTAGAGGGGATTTAAAAAAGAAGGATAAATACAAATTGGACAGTATCTAATCGGCAAGCACGAATTCAGGAAATTATGGGATTGAAGTTTGAACTAGGAGGGAGAAGTTCAACATGCGTGGGGATAGCAAATAGGATCGTTAGATATCAATTTCAAGTTCACGGGCATACATCGAGAAAAGGAAAAGTTCGTTTGAAATGATGATGTATATAAACAAGGTTTGAGCGTGGTAGACCACTATAACAGCGAGGCTGACTGTTTAATCAATTAATGCAAAACGAAAATCATGTCACATACCCAAACAGGGTGTCAACAAACTTTGCTTTTATTTGTTTGTTTTGTTTTGTTTTTGTTTGTGTTTGTTTTGTTTTGTTTTGTTTGTTTTTTTTTTTGTTTTTCATTCACAAGATAAAGGACGTATTAAAATATTTGATTGTGGTAGAGCATTGACGCGTGTTTGTTTTATCGATTACTGCATCGCGAATCGATATATAATAGCTTGTTAAGAAGACAATGCCGCCATCCCAAATACAGTCATGTCAAAAATATAGGGTTAGGGTTAGCTACAATATAAAATATAAAAATATTGCAGAAAAGTACCTTGCTATTTTCTGTGGATTTTGAAGTTTATATTCTATCAATCTCATGAGATTAATAGATTAATTTACTTCAAAAAGTTAAATAGAAAACCTCGTACAGATGTTTCTACGGTTACGGTTTTGAATTCCACTGAATTAAAACTGTTACACTTTCTTGAATACTCTCATCAGACTATCCTTTCAAGTTTTTGTTTTAATAACACAATAAAGAAAATTAAATGCTCACCTCAATGATTGAATAAATTACTAAAAACAGCTTCTAATCCAACAAGATGCAGTTGAAATTCAACGTAAACTCCTACATGGACTGTGCCAAGTAGAAGAGCATTATTATGTATAGCAAAACAAAATAAATCCAAGTAAAAAAGTTTGTCGTTTGGTGAAGTCCAACTTCAATTACAGTCTCAGTGAGAAACGAAAACGCGGGAAAATCATGTTGTGCTATTCGATAAAGTCGGAAAGGAAGCCACAAATTTGTTACACGGTGAATGCCTGTGATATTTTCTCGGGCAGTAGGCTAATTATACCAAGGGCGCATCATGACCTGTCTATGCTGTCGCGTACGTCAAGATTTATGATCCAAAATGATTTTTATAACGATCAATTTTGAGTGAACCGGTGCAGAAACAAGTTGTGTCGACTATTCGAGAGTAAATTATAGGATTAGGATTGAATAATGATATTTCTTATAAGAACGCAAGAAACAGCTTGAAAGGGAAGGTTCACCCTAGAAAAAAAAGGGGAAAAAATGAAATAAAAATAAAAAAAAAATAAAAGTATAAGAATTTATAATATAAAAGTTTGTAATCTTGTGAAGTCACTTGCAAGCTGCTCCTCCATAATGTTGTTTGATTATAATGCATTGACAACAAGAGTTCAGAATATACATTTAAGTATAATCATATTTTTATTTGTTGTGAGCTGGTCAGGTGACTGTAAATTCCATATAGGGCATATTGTCGTTTTTTTTTTTTTTTTTTTTTTTTTTTACGGTTCTCGATGTAGAATAAATATCAGAGACATGATTGAGGTTGTATATTTATGATATTTACGAATACACAGGTGGAAAAAAATCCTTGTCATATAATGATGTGCATGGACAGTATAGCTTTCAATAGGACCATGTGGTCATTGTGATGCTTGGACATTGATACAAACACAAAATAAAATTTGGCAAATATCAACCCATTCTCTCAAAACAAATTCAATGGTATGTCAACAGTCACAGTCCATGAATGAAAAACATATAAAATAAGTGAATGATTTTATTCGAAACACGATACGTTTCATTTGGCTCTCATTGAAAATTTCATCTGCCAATATCATACATTTATGAATGATATTTAATTTGAATAAAAAAAATACTATCGATGACATTCAATTCAAATTGTATTAACATTAATTTCAATAGTCAACAATGAATGTATGTTTGTATTATACATAGAATAGAAGCTTGATATCTACACTATAGTGGAGTCCCTGAAAATAAACTTCAATTTTTATTGAAAGGTAATGTGAAAGAATATATTAGCAGTGGGGATCCAGGCGGGGGCACAGGAACGCCCCCGTATAATTCGAATAAACTCTCATTGGGTGTAGGCCTACACATTAAATTCGTAAAATTTTCTGCGGCAACCCCCTATCGGATCGCCCCCTCCCCTGGCCCTACTTTCAAACGTGGATATACCGGATCCGTCACTGTGCGAGGCGTGGTCAAATCAAGTCAGAAAAGTTCAGATAAATAAATCAAAAGGCATTCAACCTTAATTTTAGAAATGATATTTTAAAAAATAGGCCTAACTTACACCAATGTTGTCACTCGCTGCGTAGGCCTACAGAAAATTATTAACCCACTAAACATGCATAATAAAGATGCCTAATTTGACAGCCAATTAATGAATCAATCTTGATCTTCTAAGTCTCTCTAATTAATATAGTCAATTCTGTCTGATGTAAGCTTTGCGATGTCATTGCCATACAAGACGACCATGTCATGACAGGTTATTGAAATCCCAGTGGCGGATCCAGGTGGGGCGCAATGGACGCCCCTCCCTATAATAATTGAACCCCCCCCCCCCCATTGAGAGTACTTGTTAAAATCGGATGCTTCGGCAGCGTCTCCCCCTTTCGGAGTGGACACCTCCCTTATCGCAGCTGAAGACCCCCCCCCCCCCCACTTTTTTTTCAAACCCTGTATCCGCCACTGCTTGTGTTATAACATGAATAAGGTGAAACAATTTCTCGATCATAAATTTGATGGTGACAGAATTTTTATGGTATCTTACGTTGTTATTTCTTATCATAAGCGAGGGTGAAAGTTGATTGTAACTCGAGATATATTTAAGATAGCAACTACATTATTTGAATCGAAACCATTCTACTTATGCTAGCAATCAACATTATAGGCGAGTTTTCTTTCTACAACCATAATTATTTATGGTACTTATCTCCTACTTTCGTTTGATCATGACGCTGTCAATCATGACTCATTGTCATAATAACCTTTTCACAAATAATTTGCATAAATGAGGATATATTCATGATAGTAAAGACTTCTTAAAATATGCAAAACAATAACATTGTATAACAATAAAATAAATATAATAAAAAAAAGAATACAATTACGATATTTTTATTTATCAGAGCACACATATTAACTGTATTGCTCTTGGCAAAATATATTTTAAATTTTAAATAACCTTAATAACGATAATACGCAATATCAAGAAATATGCCTGGTTTTGCCTACCATTTTTATAATTAGAACACACTATCCACATTTTAGCATAAACATCTACCAGCCAATTTATTATGCTGGTGGAAGCAAAAATCTACAACCTTGGACTTTACAAATTATTCTTGTATCTTGTATTTCTATAGTTTCTATATTCCAATCATGTCACTAAATAGCCAAATAATGTCAAAAACATGCGCTTATGATATAACATACGGTATAAATCAATACCTGTATTATTATAGTTCTAATGATTTGATTCATACAAGCAGTCTAGACAGAAAAGAGGGTGGGGCAAGTTGTGTGACTTCAAAATCACAGGGGTATAGACAGAAAAGAGGGTGGGCAAGTTTGTGATTTCAAAATCACAGGGGGCTTATAGACAGAAAAGAGGGTGGGGCAAGTTTTGTGATTTCAAAATCACAGGGGCTTATAGACAGAAAAGAGGGTGGGGCAAGTTGTGACTTCAAAATCACAGGGGGCGTATAACTGTACACTGAGTCTCTCGTATGTAAGGGGGGGGGGTCTATGAAGATATAGACCCAGGCCCACGTGTGCTCTTCTCAAATCTAATAGCATCCTATTAATTTGTGAAGAAGTTTTCAAGGAAGTTGAAAATAATACGAACATATCAAAGTATATAGCAAAACAATATAGTTGGTCATATGCTAGGCCTATTGTTTATTAAACCGAGAATGATCAAAGTAGAATGATTTTGCATAAAAAGAAATTCAGACAATGGTTTAAGTAGCGCAAGATTGACCCTTGAAATATACTAGTTTAACAAAAACAACGTATAATATTCCATGTCGATTGTAATTCAATGCGATTAAGTATAAATAAAGCTGCTCTGGATAATAATACTTAAGATTTCTACTGCGCCATTATCCATTTTTATAAAAGTACTAGTAATGCCGAAGTTGCTTTACAACATCAAAAGGTCACAAAAATGACAACGGAATTGTATTGGCCTATACATAAATTTAAAAAAATAAATAAAAACAAAAACAAAACAAAACAAGATTCTATCTTCCAAATACACAATATTACACAAAATGTCGTTGAAGAATGTAGCTTGGCTGACAACCATTTGACTATTAATTATATGGATTTCTATTAAGTTTCGGGTTTACTAAAGTGCATGAAAATGAAAGTAAAATAATGTTTCTTGACTTTTACTCTTATCACTGATAACGGATGCATACAATCGGAACTGTAGTATTAATGACTATCTTTGTCGATAAAGATCACTAAATCTGTACTAACTGGTACTCGTTGGGTTTTACATTATTACGTCTCTGTTTCTATTTACGGAAATGGTTTCATTTTTCTTTTTATTGTTTAATCATTCATCTATCAACGGATGTTCGTTCGTTATTTTCGTTTTGAACATTTATATTTTACTTTATCCTTTTTCTTTTTTTCTTTTTTTTTTTTTGAAATAAAGATGGATCACTTCAGTTAAGACTGTAATTTGGCATGCGTATACGGACAATTCCCCCTCGGAACACAACGCCATGATAATTACCTCCAGACAATTAACCCTATATATAGACTACTTACTGCCAAAGAGTTAGAGTTACTTATGGCTGGAGTATATAGTATACTCGGGGTATAGTGTCCTGGGGTAGATAACCGTGAGGTTATTTTAAAAGAGAAAGTTTTTCTGTAAGCGGTTGCCCTTGGTACTTGTCCGCGGAAGGGGGTAACGGTCTTTGTCCGGTATCATAAATCATAAATATCATCTTTACTCTATAGAATTTAAAAGACATTTACTACCACATAAATCACAAAACAGTTGAAACATAATATCATCAGTTTTGAATAAGTTTAGCCATTATATTTGTTTGATTTATACAAATATGACAAAATAAGATACTAATAGGTCTACTTGAAAAATAATAGTCAAAATCGATCGTTCACCAACTATATCAAATCAACCAATAACAGCAAGAGCAGGAACAGTAAACCAACAATATTAGCATGGAGATACTAAGTTCTAACTTAGTATCTCCATGATATTAGTGACATTGATGAATTGGATGAATTGTATCTTTGCTTCTTCATCCACTTTTAACATTATGCTGGTTCCTGCATACTTTCAGAGGTTCAAGTCCAACATAATAACACGGCAGGACAATAATAACCCAGCAAGGGAAATTCACCCACGCCGAGACGTCCTCCTTAACTCTCTCCGTGTTTTTTTTTTTTTTTTTTTTTTTTTTTTGGGGTGGGGGGGTTGGTTGCTTTGGTTGTGCTTTACAAGAAGCCATCAACATTATTATTCTAGGCAACTGAGCTTTGAGAAATGAAGTTCTAAGTTTCAAAAATAAAGATTTGAGAGAGCATTGTAATTAAAACGGAGCCATTCATGTTTCCCAATATGAAGCACATTATAGGCTTGCTAATTAATGAGTCTTCATACACATGTGTGTCCAGCTGCTGAATCCCCGTAAGGGCGCAGGGGACGCCCATCCCCTATATAAATAAAAAAAATAAAATGTCGCGCCCCCCCCCCAATCTCAAAAGTTGTCAATAAAGTTATCGAATGTGAAAGGATTTTTAAATATCTAATCCCTATATCTTGTTGATGGAGCATGGTGTTGTTAAAATATCAACTATTGACCCCTGCATGTGTCAGCGAAATGTCATGCCATAAAAAAGAGTGCAGCTGTCGCATTTTATTTTAAAAGACGTCTTGTGTGTCATGAAAAATGATAAGTGAAAGGCCACACAATGCCGATGACGTTCATGATTTTCTCTTAATTAAATATTTTCCTTGTTAATGGTCATACCGAATATGTCCCATGTTTTGGGCAAATGGCGAACACTAAATATAAAATCAGGCGTTGCAACCCATCCCTTCCTAGGAAGGGTGGGGTTATAAAAAATCTTGCAAGTAGACTACTACGTTTTTCGCCCAGATAAGGTAGCCCACATACCATTTTATCCACTTTTTATCCTATATCAAAACCAGTGTTTAAAAAAGAAGGGGAAACCTTCAGTTCACGAGAGTCCCGTTCACGAGAGTCCTGCAGTAAAAATGACAATAATTCGCAATGACTCTTTGGTGCTTTATATTGTTGTTTTGTTTGTATGTTTGTTGTGATTGTTGTTACTTTTTTTTTAACTTTTTTTTTATAGTTTATTAACATAGCTTATTCTAAGCATACTGGCAAGAATATTGAACCAGATCAAAAACATAAAATATGCTGTCATATATAATGGGTCTATATGCTAATATCGCAGAATGACCTACACATAAAAGCGTAAATGACAGCAGACGGTCGTGTACATAATTATTCATCATTAGGATAATCACATTTACACTCGGCATATCTCGCGCTCGCGTTCCTGAAATTTATAACTTCCGTTCGTATTTATGACAGGCCATGACTATTGACCCAGCTTGCCTAGTAACATACTATTTGGTAGTACTAATGTGCTTTGGTAGAATCCTTTCTAGCACGTAGGTATATAGTACTTCGGAGGACATTAGAAGGCCCTTAATAACCATTACCCTCATAATGATCTTAGTGCGAACTCTTATTCTAATCCTAAACTTAAATTTAACTCTAATCTTACCTTTATCGTAATCATAATCCTACTGTTACTGCACATATGCTGAAAATCATGCTATCTAATATTCAGGGCATACAGCAAAACAAAAATTATTGTTTCGACGAGATTATAGCCTCTACATAAGATGATACAATATTGGACTTTATATGCATTCGTTATATTCTTTCCTCCGTGGCTCTATGCAGTGTATACATCGGTCCCATTGATTTTTGATCAATATTTTTAGCCACGTCATGAAAAATCATTACAGTCGCATTTAATCTCTATGTTTTTTCTTGTCTGGAATGAAAATAAATAAATAGATGAAATACTAAAAATATGAAGTGCACCACACACAGCGGGTAAAATTCTTTAGCACTGCAGGAGTGGGGGAGAGAGAGAGAGAGAGAGAGAGAGAGAGAGTAGAAGAATTATGATGACATGTAGGCATAAACTCATACAATGACTACTGCTTGTTCAGCGCATATTCAGTGGCATTACAACTCAATGCATAGTCACCAACACACGTGTAATAAGTGTGCAGCTCACACGCTATATTGTGGGCCTACAGATTATGTAGTACGTAGGGGAAATTACATTACGGGGGCATATCAGCCTCGCAGAGTGCATTCTAGAAGCTATGTATTTCCACGTTAAATAATCATGTTATTCGCTGCTATACGTACGTGAATATTCACTCTACAATGTTTGTATAATAAAACTTGTATTGCATAATCAAAAATATCATTCCATCTCAAATATAAATCATCCTCAACGCACTCCATCAATATATATTTTGACTATATCACGCATGCCTTTAGAATCACAAATCACAACATTTTGTTCTGATGTGCTCATACGCTGATAATATTACACCACAGAGCTCCCACATCATCAATATTCTCCACTCTCTTTGGCAGCACTTGAAATAAACATTCAAAGATCACATGCATTCAGATACGAAAACAAGAACAATGGAAATTGATATCGCAGCAAAGATGTGATAAAAATGAACTTACATATTTGCAGGCCGATAATCGTCCATAACATACACGGTAGCGTTTCGTCGGAGATGAATTCCTGACGTGTATATTCCGGGCAATAGTTTCCACGAGAGTGCGGTTCAGTCGTGTATACAAAATCATCTCTCAAATCTCTCTCCCTCTCTCTCTCCCTCTCTCGCAATCTCTCTCTCCCTCTCTCTCTCTCTCAACCTTCGTACACTCTCACTCGTGCAGTCGCGCGCTTTATTTGACCCCCTCCCCTCCTCCCCCTCTTGTCTATTTTTAGGATTTTTGGGGAAGAGGTATCTCTACATTTCAATTTTTATTTCTTTTGTCTATCAACCTTCGATCAGATGGTAGTTCGGCTGTCCATTATCTGATTTTCCTTCTTGAATGTATCTCTCACATATGTTTTCAAAATGTTTTTAATTTTTTTCTCCTTCTGTTTGAGCATGGAGATATCCATGGTATGAGGTGTTTTTGACCCCACACCTAGTCTAGATCTGGACTGGTAAACTTTTTGTCAATATCCCGCTTCCCTATTCATTCACTTTTCCCCATCTCCTTAAAAATATGAGTGGATGAGGAATGCAATCGAGAGTAATGTGACTTTGTGTTTGTGTGTTTGTTTTACTTTTTATTCAATATTTTATTTTATTGCGTATTTTGTCAGTGGCCTCCCACTTCTGTTTCATTTTATTTGATTGATACATAATGACCAATTCTTTCAGATGAATCGCTTTCGTTTCGACTGGGAGTCCCGATTCATAGAAAGGGGTACGGTATGGCTTACATCACGGAAATAATATGCTTTTCCCGGTTAACGGATGAAAATATTATACAAAGGTGTATAGTATAGGCCTACATCTAATGTATCAATGACATGACATGATAATGACGATGCCATTTATTTCCAATAGGCTTGTGGATAGAGGGAAAAGAAAAGCGTGTTGTCCTTCCGTTTATGACCACAATCAATATACTGATTATTAGGCCTATTATTCAAAAAGAAACAACAACAAAACAAAACAATTTAAAAAAAACTTGTACTTATCCATTTCATTTCATGGCACGTCGAACATGAAATAAACATGACTTGTATAAGTTCTGGAACAATACTATTTCAATTTCTCAAGAATGCAAAGTTATTCCATCTTACCAACCTTTTTTTATTGTATTATATTATTCAGTGGTATCTGGTTTAGTTCTATTTTTAAAAATGTGACGAACTCAGCCAAGGTAACTTCTCTTTCCAACGCCCATTCTCTCCCCCCTCCCCTCCCCCCTCCCACCCCCCCTCCCCTCCTCTTCCCCTCCTCTCTCCTCTCTCATCTTCTCTCTCTCTCTCTCTCTCTCTCTCTCTCTCTCTCTCTCTTTTCCCTCACTGCCATTTCAGCATTTGGATCAACAACCCCCTTTCCATCTCTTTTTTCCACTTATATTCGGCAATTTAGGTGAAAGTGAAGTAACTTTGCATTCTCAAGGCCAAAATTGGCTGCAGAATGACCGATATTCATACGCGATATAGGTGACTGGTGATCTACCATATCGGTAATTATATACATCATTTTTTTTGCAATGTATTACGGTGTATGATACCTTACTAATTATCATTATTTTGGTAAACATACACAATCATCACTACAATGCGCATTTGTCAAATATAGTCGCCCGTCAAATAACTGTCCAGTGTTAAATGAAATCAAATTTATTTGATTTGATTTTGGTTTTATTTATTCGTTTCCATATAATAACAAGATACTATAAACGATAGACGAAGTATACAGTCATGTAACATAATAATATTCAAACATGGCTTACAATGTAATAAATTCTGAAACTGAAATTATATGAGCTATATATGTACAGCAAAAGATAAGCGAACCTCGGTGAGCTTGCTGCCCCAAACTGTACATAATTTTATAATAATAATATGAGAAATGAATGAGATAAATAATGATAATAGGAAAAGCCTAAGGCATCACACTCCTTGCCCCGAAGATTAAAAAAAAAATGAAGAAAAAGACAGAGTTGCGAGAGGAGGTGAGATAGAGGGTTAATTACTTATCGATTTAGATAATGAATCTGTGTAATTTGAGATCTAGTCGTAAGTAGACAGATGACCCCAATTTCCTGTGTTTTGATGAGTTTCCGCCTGACAAGATAGAGTATAATCTATCGAGACACTATACGGGTAATATATCTTAGGATGTACCTGTCTATTGCCACACCTGGGTGCAATAATGTGGAATGGAGGGGGGGGGGGGGGGTGGTGGTAAATTTCGTCTGAATTTGAAGGGGAAAAAATCAAGTGTCAGAGGTAGAGAGAAGTAAATGACAGCATTAGGGGAGGCGACAGTATTTCGTTATTATTTTTATTTATTGATTGATTGGTTGGTATCTTTTATTTACGTTTCAGTTATTTATTCTATCTTTTATTTATTTATTTATTCATTTATTTATCCATTTATCCATGTATTCATTTATGTATTTATTTATTCATTCATTTAGGTATTTATTTATTTATTCATTCATTCATTTAGGTATTTATTTATTCATTTATTTGTTTATTTATTTATTCATTTATTTATTTTTATTTATTTATTTTTATTTTTTTATTCATTTTATTTTTTTGTTGGGGGGG
>CALNVZ010002974.1:40584134-40616634 GCA_940671915.1 Paracentrotus lividus
TCATTTATTTGTTTATTTATTTATTCATTTATTTATTTTTATTTATTTATTTTTATTTTTTTATTCATTTTATTTTTTTGTTGGGGGGGGATGCTTATTTATATTGGGCTTGGGGGAACCGCGCCAATGTTCCTTGGTTATGCGTTTATTCCCTGTTAAGAGAATAATCTCTTTAATGCACAGGAAAAGACAGGTGAAACTAACGGCAATTATCTGTTACATAATATCCGAGGATCATTTAATCTTTACATCATCATGATCAGGATATCTACGGTAAAGATGTCACTTCCGAAAGACAAGATCTGTCCTACCTTGACAAAATGGAAGTAAAAACAAATTTGCTTTAAACATTTTGTTTAAGTATACATTTTTATTCATTTCGCCTCACACGCTTTGTATAACTTTCAAAGTTTGCTAATTGTGTAGGGCAGTGTTGCTTTCTTGAACAACCAGACACATTAGTAAAAGAGGTCGGAGGTTTGAACGTAATTGGATCAATAAAGAAAAAAAAACGCAAATTCATTCGAAATGTTAACAATTTGCTTGTCCTGTTTTCACACAAAATTGCAGTTAGGTTGAGACTTCCCCTTTAAATCAATTCTACTATCACATAAGCAGCTGATCTCAATTTACTTTTTACTCATGAAAGTCACCTTGTGATTCGCCGAGTGAATAACTGCCATTCATTGATTTGCTTTTTAATTTTCTCAAGTTAGATTCACTCGAAACTTCACCGGCAAATTTCAACGTTGCTCTGAAATTTAAGGCTATGTATGTATAAGTGCAATTATTCACAGCTTTGGCATTGTCCACTGAAATATCTAGGCGAAAGAGAGTGAGTCTAGGAGATAATAAATAGGAGTGGTGTGAACTTTATACCGAGCTTTATCCGCTGCGCCTTAATTCGAATATATCTGTAGAAAAATCATAACAAAACAAAAAAATTAAAAATTGAAATTAAGTAAATAAACATGGTCGCAAATACAAGTAAATCAATCAAAGTTTAACGAAAGCAGGCACCACTTGTCTTCTATTCCAATTCATGTTTGCACCTGATAGAATTTCGCTTATGAACAGTACGTCCAAGTCTATAAGAGATTTATATACCGCCCTCTTTGATGGAAACATTTCGCACTGAGATACTAAGTACTCGATTTACTGCTCTGTGAAAACCTGAGTTGTCCTTTCCCCATCATATTCAAATTTTTTTTAAAGCCACTGACACATAAATATAATCAAGGGTAATGGCAGATCAGGTAAGCGCATCCTTTTTTTTTTATATATAGAGCAGATTAAGCGACCACTATTGGCAGTGATATTATATCCCTTTCAAACTATTATTATTTCATAGATTTAGATAATGTCACAATGCTGACCAAAATACAAAGATCCTGAAATATTCCTACCAATTCATGCCGGTATAATACTCAATAAATTCACTACCAAAAAGTGGAAACTTAAATGCTAAATCCTAACGTGATCTAATAGTGAAAATATACAATAATGTGTAACACTGAACATGTTGAATGTGCATGGCATAGTTTCTACGGTATATTATAAGTTTATTATTTGATTTGATTGATTTGATTTGATTTTATTCGTCAAGTGTATACAAGGTATAAAACATAGATGTATATGAGAGAATAGAAGAAACACTAACAGGATAGCCCATGAAAGCCGAAATTGCTAATCTACAAAGGGGTCCTATTAATGTGAACCGTATAACATGGTTATGAACAAAATATAATAACTACGTGAATACATAAATATAAAAACAAATAATATTACAAAATGATGAAATAATCGAACAACAAAAATTTTGCTAAATCTTATAGCAAACAATTAATATCTACTAACTAGACAGTAACCTATAATACGTTTTTCCAGTTTGAAAGGAACAAAAGAATATTTTTAGAACATCGAGTATAGTATAAGTGTTTGTCGATATTCAAAAGAGAAAAGTTGTATAACACACTGCAAATATTCATCGTTTTCCCTTCTTTCCTATTTCTTATAAAACATTCGAACTTCTAATAACTATTGTAACGAAGCATTAAAAACATAAAGTATAATTATTTTTCAAAGGATCTAATTGATGGACCGTCGAGTTCAAAGCTTGTGCTTTCCCAAATATATACATGTGTTAGTATAAACAATCAAACACAATATGCCTAAGATTTATTTTTTATTTTCCATTTTTTTCATTATGACACACTGAGGGAAATGGGCAATTTCTAGTTTGAAAAACCGGCGTTCTTTGCCATCTAGAAGGGGATTATTTTGTTTTCAATCTGATGTCTGAATAGAGAAATACATGTATATGTGCACTAGTGTGTGTAAGTGTGTGTGTGTGTGGGGGGGGATCATTTATTTTGAAGCATTATACATAGATGATAATTATAGCCCTTTGATCGAGTCTATACTGAAATGAATTATGGGAGCTGCAGCTCCGGCTCCCCCAGTTTCGCAGCCCTTGTATAATTATGGTTTTATAAGAAAACAGGAAGAAAGTGCTTTATGCCTAGACCAAATTTAATCTTGGCACAATTTAAATATTTTGTTATAGCATTTCATTCGGCATATGCACTCTAAATGTAAAACAGAGGAATGACACTGATAAACGAGTGAAATTCAACTTTAACAAGTAGTTAAAAATGAGGTACCACCCCCTTTTAGATGGAAAAAGTTTTGGTTATCGTAATACTCAGGGAACTGTCGCTATCGGGAATCGCACCTTGTCCTTCGCATCAGTCTAATAAAATGTGTTAGGTGCAGGTTTTAGCCGCTCGTCATAATGTTACTTGCAACAACACAATAATGCTTCAGCAACAATTACTCCGCTGTGAATTTTATATACACTAATCGAATGACTAAGTCCAATTGATCACGACTAACCAGAAGGCACACCCTGCCCTAAACATAACTTGACAACCCTATTGCCACGTTACTAAATCCTAAATCTTTGACAAAATAAAGTCAGGAGCATCCGGCAAAATCGTTAACCCTATTGATTCTAATAGCCTATGTGTGCATACACTGTTAGACAAAAATAAACAAGTTGTTTAAAATCTTAAACAACTGCGTGTTAAACAGTGAATCGCACAGCGTTGTTTAAAAATTAAACAACCTGTGGTTGTTTAAAACTTTAACACTCTTGTTGTTTAAAGTTTAAACAACCTGTTGTTTAATGGTTGTTTAAAATCTTTCCAAAAATAAAAACGCTCCGACTTTTGGTTAACGCAGCTGGGTGGTATCGAACACACAACCCTTCGAAAATAAGGCAGACGCTCTATCCACTGAGCCAACACATTAATACATTCACATAATTACTGTGTGAGGCATAAGTCCTTCGCCATGATTGAAATGTTGAGCCGATTTTACATTGCATGTAACAAGTGATGCCATTGGCTCATGACTATCACGTGACATTTGCCTCTGCCTTTTTAAACAAAACTGTTTAATATCTAAACTTTCATCTTTAAACAGGTCTTTTCTAAGGCTATAAAACCTCGCTTTTCCTATTTTAAACAACAATGTTTAAATATTAAACAAGAATGTTTAACTTTTAAACCAACATTTTTTAAATAGCGAAATTTTTAAACCGCGTTAATGTTCTAACAGTGTAGGCTATTTAATGTTTCAACGGAAATTTGGTGCTGCATAAGTGCTGTTGATCATCATCATCATCATCATCATCATTCTATAGAAAATTCAGAAAATCTTATGTCGTTTCTAAATGACGGTTTCTGGAGAAGATTGAGAGGACTGCTTCTCTGAAAGCCTTGTGCCGAACCCGTACAAGAATGGGTTGACGACAAAGCCTAATACAGTGATAGAGTGCACGAGAGAGTAGGCGACTGGACTCACGCCTTTATTCAAATTGATAGCTACAAGTGGTATCCAGGAGATCGCGTACACGGTGACGAGCGTGAAGAGAAGCGTCGCTGACCGCATTTCACGTTTCCAACGTTGCCGCTCCCGCTTAACGTCGGCTGAAACCACTGCGTCGCTAGTGCCAACCGCGGCAACCGGACCAACGGTCTCACTTATGATAGATATGGAATTCGTTGGTCGAATGGCTATCAATCGTATGTGTCGACGTAAAACAAGAAATATACGACCATAGGTTATCATCATGATTGGTACGGGAGCGAGGGTATGAATAGTGATAAAACGAAGATATCGAGGATCGTAAACGCTGAGCCCCCTGCAACGTAGCGGAGCGTCGCTGATGTCACCGCGGTTACCTATCGGCGTTATCACCGGCAGACAAATGATGAATAGACAATAGATGTATATGGATGAGATGACGATAACAACTCGACGTGATGTGATTATTTGAAGCACGTGAAGCGGATGGCAAACAGAAATGTATCGTTCAACTGTCATTGCCCCCATGCTAAATGGAGAGAGAAGACAAATAAAACTCCCTATCGACATATTGATAAAACAGAATGGATTGTTGGTGACAATATAGGCATCCATTAGCCCAAGGAATGGGGTGTAGATCCCGGCGATTAACCCGACAACAAAAGCATTGACGGTTAACCAGTTTGACGTTGTACGGAGATGGGCCCGACAGCAAAAGGCGAATATCATCAAGAAATTACCGGTAATGGTCAAGAATGAAAATACGGAGTTGATTGCCAGCGTTAAAACTACGTGGATGACCATTGTTGAAGCTTGACTGCGTCGCCTCCTCTTCTTAAATGCTGGTTGCTTAATTTTCGTCTCTTCTTCTGGTTTCCCCCTTTTTCATCTCCTCCTTCGTGTCTATCGTTTCTTGTATCCTCTGTTCAACCTTCAATCACTGCAATCAGAGTATACGAAAAGACAAGTTGTCGCGGAGACCTCTCCCGAGTATCGGAGAAGTCTCAGCAACGCGAGGTACCACCTTAAGTTTGGGCTCGAGGTAAAATGATTTTTTATTAATATATTTCGGGCTTGAGTCTGCTGATTGTTGATTAGGCACTCTAAGTTATTTAATTATAGTAATCAATATTGTGCAAATTTCGGGCAATCTGTCCCGTTTAATAATAGCTATCAATACATTTAGAAACTTGTTGACCATTATTTTGAGATCGAATTTGGGTGGAGTAAAACACAAAGTGCAATGTTATGCTATTTTTAAACTGTAAATGAAATGCAAATAATAACATGTAAAATGTGTGAGCGGTGTTTAATAAAGCACAGGTTCAGCTGTTGAAGTCTGAATGAACCACAAGAAAACAACTGCCTCTGACATAATTCATAAATTACAGAGCCCGATCAAATTTTCAACTATCCGTAGCCCTATATTATTTTTTATTTACATATCAAAATTAAGCGCAAGTCTAAACATGGACTTCAGTTTTAGACTAGAACTCGAGTTTTTGACTAGCGCTCAGCCGACTCTCCATAGAGCATTAGTTGCTTTTTAGACCCGAACTCTAGTTTAACCTGAAATCTGTAGCGTTCAATCTTTCTAAAAACGTAGATTACTTGCGATATCGTCTGTAAAATATGTTTCTTATATCGTTGTCATACGGCTTCTATTTCTGCAGAAAATTGAGAGAATCGCTTCCCGGAAAGCCTTGTTGCCGAACCCGTACAACAATGGGTTAATGGCACACCCTGATAAAGTGATAGAGTGGACGAGAGAGTAGGCGATTGGACTCTTACTCTTAATATAAAGGATTACTACGAACGGTATCCAGGAGATCGCATACACGGTAACGAGTGTAAAGAGGAGCGTCGCTGACCGCAGCTCGCGTTTCCAACGCTGTCGCTCCCGTGTGACATCGGCTGCAACCGCTGCCTTACTGGTGCCGACTGTGGCAACCGGACCAACGGTCTCGTTTATAATAGAAATGGAATTCGCTGGACGAATTGCGCGGATGTGACGACGTAGAACCAAAAATATACGGCCATAGGTCATCATCATGATTGGTATGGGAGCGAGGGTATGAATCATACTAAAACGGACGAAACGAGAGTCGAAGACAGTAAGCGTTCTGCAACGTAACGGGGCGTCGCTGATGTCACCGCGGTAACCTAAGGGCGTCGTCGCCGGCAGACAAATGACGAACAGACAATAGATGTATATGGATGAGATGACGATTACGACTCGACGTGGCGTGATTATTTGGAACACGTGAAGCGGATGGCAGACAGAAATGTATCGTTCGACCGTCATTGCCCCCATACTTAATGGAAAGAGAAAACAGTTGAAAATCCCTATCGACACAACGGCAAAACAGAAAGGATTATTGTTGATAATGTAAGCATCCATTAGCCCGAGAAATGGGTTATAGAGCCCTGCAATTACCCCAACAACAAAAGCATTCACGGTCAACCAGTTTGATGTGGTACGGAGATGGGGACGACAGCAAAAGGCGAATAGCATCACAGAATTACCGGTAATGGTCAAAACTGAAATCACGGAGTTGATCACCAGCGTTAAAACCATGTGATTGATCATGGTTGAAACTCGAATCTCCACCTTATAAACAATCGAAATGCTTTGTCTCCTTCTCCTCTAAATCGTTGTCTGTTCTGTTTCTATCTGCTTCGTTTCTCCTTATTCAGGTATTCTTTCCTTCATATCCTTCACTCCCTGTAGCTGTTCAACTTTGTCACTTCAATCAGAATATACAAAGAGAAAATTGTCATATCATCTGCTCTTCCTTATGAAGAGGAGCAAAAAGTTTGATATACACAGAATTTATTCCTCATCGATAAACTGTAAAAGCCAATCGAACCTTTTAAAAATTATCATCAGCACCAATCGGGAAAAAAATGCAATGACAAGTTTCTTGTTTCCGTGAGCAGAACATAAAAACAAATATTGAATTTTTCTCTTTTCGCATCAATATTCAGTCTCCTGTTCCCTTGGAAATGCCATGATCACATTCTGAATGAGCAAATGTATATAAAATATCGCACGAATTATATTCAATCCATTATACAATGTCATTATATAGCTAAATTCGTACAATTTCTGTGAGGGAGAACATTAATAAATTATCTACAATACCATCCAAGTTTAATGATCATACTATGATTTAATTTTGATTTAATTGTTTCTTAGGGACAAAATTAGTAATTGCTCTAAAAAGATGACATAATATTTCATTGTTATCCAAATTTAATGATCACATCTCTCATTCAATTTGGATTTATTTCTTTGGTTCCTACAATCGTTGCCATTTAAGGGAGCATCTAGAATTTCGGGCTAATCTTTATTTTTCCATTGTTAGTTAGCATGAGAATAAAACATAATTCAGCAACGCTTGACTTCCCCGATTGATGCTTTGTATATTCCCTTATGAGCCGAATATTAACCATCATTAAATTAAATCATTACGATTGTGATTTCTTACGTTTATATTAAGTTATCGGTCAATCATTCTACACTTGAAATGTATTATTGAAGAAGAAAAAAGGGGGTTTGACCATTTAAAGTGGTTTTCTCCATTTGTTGAAATTTAGTTTTCAGGGTACTAAACATATCTGATTATGTCTTAATTAAGTTTACCGGAGAGGCAGAGGATTAGTGGTATTCCAAAAACAACCTCAATTTTAGACCACATCTCTTGAGGGACTGTAATTAAAGGGGAAAAAGAAAAATATAATGAAAACTCAGGCGTTAACATTTAACTTTCATATTACACTTATTGTTTTCATAAAGTCTTCGTATTCATATAAAACTTTTTTATTTCAAGTGCAGCACGATTAATCGATAAGTTGATATCAGCATTAGATTTCACCATGGTAATAATGATGTCTTATTCGGTTTCTGCAAGAAGATTGCGAGAATCACCTTCCGGAAAACTAAAAAGTTTCCATAAGAATGTCTGGACTTCGTTTAGAAATTATTTTTTACATTCACTGTCCCCTTATGAAAGTGATTATTAACCACCATTCCGACTTTAAAATCTCAGTATCTCGATGTTCCATTCTCATGTTAATAATCAATTTACCATGCTGCATTAACGTATCAGAAAAACTTTTTTGTCCACTTATCGTTGTTTTCCCCCCTTTGGGTCATTTTCAAAATGTGGTAACTCTATTTTTATTTCAAAGTATTATGATATCTGGTTAGTTTCTTAAGATTCCAAAGTTTTTAATATCAAGTTAACCAGGAAAGCAGATGGTTTTGCGGTAGGCCAACCATTTTAGACCACAATGTCTTGAGGGATTGATATAATAATCTGTATCTTGATGCCTTTTCTCACGTTGCAACAACTCTGGCGATTTTGTTAGCACGTCATTATTTTCATCTTTTATACATATCGTAGATAAGGTATAATTCAGTCGTAATAATTAAATTGTAAAAACGTTGTGGTTAAAAATCAAATTAATAAGGAGACAGTGAACGTTCAAAATCATGTCATCAGGAAGTCCAGCTTTTGTGGTAATGCTCATAATTGTGATAATGCGCGCTTATAAAACCATGGCAATGGTCAACATGTATTGATAATAAGAATGCTCCCAAAATGGCGATGATTGGACAAATTAAAAAATAAATATTTAGCCCATTCAAGTGTAACTTACAGTAACGGCTATTTTCAGAAATTGTAAGACTTTGCCCTTATATATGGCAGGCTTTTTCGTTGTGCCTTTTTGTATTTTCTTTTTTCCTGAAGACGACTTAAAAAAATCTTTTATGCTAAAACTATATACCGTTGTAGGCTACAAACAAAATACGATCATGACATTGCGACGGGAGAATAAATATCGATTTTCGCAGAGAAGACATTAATTATTGCTGTGCTATTATTCATGTTCTACTAACAACGCGATTGCCAGTGTACTCATTCTCCGACTGATACTAATGGCAGTAAGGACTAGGTTTGATTCGATTGTAAATTTGATTGTTTTCCATTCCTGATTTCATCGAACTCTTGTCTTCTCTAGAAAAAAATAGGATGAACAGATGATGTGCGAATGCCAAACCTTTGCTTGAAGTGACAATGTTGAACAGAGGTTACAAGGAGAGACAGACTTGAAGGAGAGGAAGAATTCAACAAGGAAAACGAAAATTAAAGAAACAAAAAGAAGGAAGATATAGAGGAGGCAAATCATTTCGATTGTTAATGAGAGGATTCAAGTTTCAACAATGGTCAATCACATGGTTTTAACGCTGGGGATCAACTCTGTACTTTCATTTTTTACCATTACAGGTAATTCCGTGATGATTTTTGCCTTTTGCTGTCGTGCCCATCTCCGTACAACGTCAAACTTGCTGACATTAAATGCGTTTGTTGTCGGGGTAATCATAGGGTTCTACTACCCATTTCTCGGGCTAGTTGATGCCTATGTTATCACCAGTAACCCATTTTGTTTTATTGACTTGTCGATTGGTATGTTTTGTGTTATTCTTTTTCCATTTAGCATGGGGGCAATGACGGTAGAACGATACATTTCTGTCTGCCATCCGCTTCACGTGCTCCACTTGATCACACCGCGTCGAGTCGTTATCGTCATCTCATCCATATACATCTATTGTCTGTTCGTCATTTGTCTGCCGGCGATGACGCCCATAGGTAACCGCGGTGACATCAGCGACGCTCCGCTACGTTGCAGGGCGTTTACCATCTACGACCCTCCATACGTTCATTTCGTCATGATCCACGCACTCGCTCCCATACCGATCATGATAATTACCTATGGTCGTATCTTTTTCGTTTTACGTCGTCACATACGCGCAATAGCCATTCGTCCTGCAAATTCTATCTCTATTATAAGTGAGACTGTTGGTCCGGTTGCCGCAGTCGGCACCAGTAAGGCAGCGGTTTCAGCCGACGTCACGCAGGATCGGCAACGTTGGAATCGCGAGCTGCGGTCAGCGACGCTTCTCTTCACACTCGTCACCGTGTACGCGATCTCCTGGATACCGCCAGTAGCTATCAATTTGAATAATGGCGTGAGTCCAGTCGCCTATTCTCTCGTGCATTCTATCACCTCATCAGGTTGTGTCATCAACCCATTCTTGTACGGGTTCGGCAACAAGGCTTTCCGGGAAGCGATTCTCTCAATCTTCTGCAGAAATAGAAGCCGTATTTTAGAAACGGTGTGAGATTCTATTCTTTTCCTGAAAGTATTTAAGCCAATGGAACCTAACCTCTGATCAATCTTCATAAATAATGCATAATAAATACAATTATTTTAATTACATATGTCAGGGCAAATATATAAAAAAAATATCGAGGGAAAACGATTTTCATACGAGACAATGTAAAAGTATTTGAATTCAATTAGATACCAGAGCAAGATTGAAATTTGTGATGGATGTTCGAGTGAATAAAAACTGAAGAAAAGAAAGAAGAAAGTTGTATTTGTATGAATTCATTTACTTGTCACGAACATTCTCTGTAATAATTATTAGATAATCACGGTTATTGTATTTTGTACTGAAATTCATCGGAGAAGAAGGTGATGATATTCGGAAAGACTAACCACATGCCTTGGGGATTGCAATAAAAATATATGCCATATAATAAAATCTCTCTCTCTCTCAATGAAACAACTGTGGCTTAAAATGTGATTTGATTAATACTCCATAGTTTTCAAAACCATCTAGGTTTACAAGGAAAGTGATTATAGCAGTAACAATAGCCAGGAAAAACAATGACAGAAAGAGGGATACATGTGTTTGGAATGAATTTGGGATGGAGAGAAAATAGTATGTTACCAACCCCCCCCCCCTCCCCTCCCCCTTCCTCACTTAAAAAAAAAAGGAGAAGAAGAGACAAATGACAAATTAAGAAGAAGGATAATAAGATGTAGAAGAGGAGAGAGTGAGAGACGGAGTAAGCAATCTAAAAAACGAAAAACAAGTGGGAGAGGAAGAGACAGATATATATATATATATATATATGAAGAGCTTACATGCAAAATGGACTAAATCCACTTTTATAACTTCAGATAAAATGGCATTTGTTTACCAGATTTTGTACACGCAAAATTACAAAATACATTTTCTTACAGTTGTAATCAGCATTTAAGAAAATCCTTTTGTTCAAAGACGGGAACATACCTGAACAATGGCCTGATATCAATAACTCAATTTTCATCAAAAGTGGATTTAGAGAGAGAGAGAGAGATAGAGAAAGTTAGAGGGGGTGGTGTAGGCAAAACTGAAAAGGTAGAAACAAACGAAGGAGAAGAGACAAGATAAACAGATTATGAAAAGGCGAGAGATAGTAGTAAAACTTATTGCAATTACCAGAGTATGAAAAATGAGAATACAGCTAACTGCAATCTGCGATTTATGATTTAAGTACATATATTTATTTCATGATCTTATATACAAGCTGCAAGTGTGGCCTGTTGTCATAATTTGCAAATAAAATCTGAACAAACAAGTGCACAGTTATCACAATTTCTAAAAAATAATCTACAACGTACAGTACATAAGTCTACTTACAATATTCATTTTATGTGTGGCACGTTGTCATAATTTGGAAATAAGATCTGAACAATACACAGTTGATGATTGTCCAAAAACAAAGTGTAAAGTTGTAACAATCTCCGAACATAATCTACACAAGTCCACTAACAATATGCAGCACAATCTACAAGCCATTTCTAGCATGAAAGATCATTTAGTTATCTGTAAAAAAAAAAAAAAAAAAAAAAAAAAAAAACTTTCAGAAAAATTGCTTTCCATTGTCACCACCTTTTATTAATTCCACATCTATTACTAGTAACTCTACTCTGCCCTACTTTGACAAAAGGAAGCAACTGTCATACTAATCAAATTTGGGTTTTCAATGTTTACATATTTCATGTGGTGCCATCTTTTTGCTGTCCAAATTTCATGCCTCAAAGTTTATCCATCTTTGAAATATTTAAGGTAAGACATTACGAGATTACATTGACATCACTGTAAATGATGGACACATTTTGCTCTTTTACAGAAAATGTCCCTTTTGTCAGTTGCTTCCTTTTGTGAAAGTACAGCAGTACTGCAGTGGTGACAACACATCGTAAGTGCAACATGCAACTCACTCTGACATACAGAACTGCACTTTTGTACTTGTGATACTTACAGCTAATTATTCAACTTCCATAAGTACTACCACTGCAGGCCTACCGAGTCTCTGGCCTCTCACATATATAGCAGCGCTCGCAACAAGCGCACCTGTTCAATCATGAAACAAGAGATCTCACACATTGTTAATCTCTGAACTTGGCATCTCTGCTACTACTATTACCTCAGATAATTTTTTTTTAAACCAACAAGCCTCTGCTTATATACTCTATATTTACAATATTCTATAAAATATGAAAAAGGATAAATATATTCCAATGAATTGTGTGTGATAATCTAAATCTCTACATCTACTATTTCAGGAAAACAAAAATGTATTTTATAAATCTGATTAAAGGATTAAGTATAGATTATTAAATAGAAAGCCATGTTATCAAAGAGGTTTTCCATGCAAGTTTTGTTACAATACACAAGACAGCACAGAATTTCATTTGCATATTTGTATTGATAATCAAAATAAGCTCCTTTTTCATTGGATTTCAAACAAGTAGAATTCTGGAATACATGTACATGTACAGTAAGTATATATGCAGTTACAATGCATAATAATTTGGCCCCTTTCCTATCCACAATAATATTCAATACCCACAATATCTGTTCATTTTCATCCAAGTATTATTGCTACATCATAATGGCATTTACACATTAAAAAAGCATACAAGCCATATGCACATCAGTTTAAAAAAATACAAAGTAAAACAGTAATCATTATTGATTTTAGTCAAATAACAAAGAACAGTGTAAGCTCAAATAAACTTTACATTCAGCATTGTGTTCTGCACAAAGAAATGGTATAATCTATAAAGCATTGATAAACAGAATACATATTTTACAAATGTAAAACTCTGAATAAAATGACAGGACAAAATAACATGGAATAATGCTTTTAAGAGTCTGCCAATTTTCGGATTAAAAATAAAAACAACTATCAAATAGTCAATAATTTGGAATAATGCTAAACAAAAAATTCCTTGTGATAATATCATAATACTACATTTCAATTGTTTACTTTAAACTGGAATGCTATAGGGCAAGTCCAAGCTATTTTGCGCGGTAACGTACGGGACATTCAGAGCCAAAAATAGGGCTTGTTTGAAAAATCTTAAATGAAATCTCAATACTTTGGTATATTCCTGAAGGTACTAAGAATGTTCAACAAAAACATAAAAAATAGTTGTAATAACTCAATTCATAATTAATTTATGATCATTTATTCTTCGGTAACAAACGGGATCGCAAAAAAATGGTGTTTTCAAATTTTGACTTTGTTCACATATAACTCTGAATATTCCTGAAGGTACTAAGAATGTTCAACAAAAACATAAAAAATAGTTGTAATAACTCAATTCATAATTAATTTATGATCATTTATTCTTCGGTAACAAACGGGATCGCAAAAAAATGGTGTTTTCAAATTTTGACTTTGTTCACATATAACTCTGAATTTAAAAAGTAGATCTAAATTTGAATAGAGTCATATCTTCTTAAACATGTAATAAACATTGTAAGGACATATTCTAACGTTAATACAACTTCGAGTTTTCTGGCAAAGTTCAAGTTTTAAAAACTATGTCAGGTAACAAACGGGACAGTAACACACGGGACAATTATTCCCTGTAATACTTTTTATTAAACAATTGGTGTAGCCAAGGCGTAGCAACATCTTTTGTTAAAAAATCTCTCTGATAAAACAAAGGAAACATAAATAAATACAAAACACAAATGTAAGAAAAACTTATTTTGTTTCATTTCTAAAGGTGGGAGGGTGGGTAATAAAAATGTATGATCTTACATCAGCTCAGTAACTTTTGTGAGACTATTTCTGAGACCTGAATATTTTAAGTCTAAAAATATAGAAAGCTATGTGCTAGGTTCGTGATATTTTCACCAGAGTTAGCCACGAAAATATAAAAACAGCAAATACCTACTTTTTGGTTGTACCCCTATGACAAACCTCTTTTTTAAATGGTTGAAAACAGCATTTTTAATGCATTTTATATATTTTTTCATGAATATTAATCAACCTTGTGACGTCATATGACCTTGAAATGACTTTTTGACCTCATTTGCATTAAGTTCATTTCATACCCTTTTGGGTGATATATGACACATTATATATACCTTTACAAACCGACTGACACACTTGACACGAAAATGGTAAAAAAGTCAAAAAATCACCATCTCGGGAACAAATAGCGTGGACTTGCCCTATAGTAATGACACAGTATTTGATAAATCATGTAAAAAAGGTTATTTTTACATTATATGTAGGACTACCACTCTGAACAACCCATTCTGTAACAGGAAGCTTTACATGTAGTTGCACTTTGTAAAGCGTTATGAAACTCTTCATGACTAAGAGCACTATATCTGAATTAATTCATTATATCGTAATGTAAAAAGAAAACAGCCAAAGTTAATTGTTAATCAAAATGAAATAATAGTGGGATAATGTTTGCAAGCACAAATCCATCTCAGTCAAATACTGTATGAAGTTTGGGAAATTCACAGGTGGACAATTTTGCGATTTGTGTGATGTTATCATTATTATAAATAGCATAATGTTGAAGAGGAAATTTTCGCGAAAATGGACTCACAAAATTTACGAAAATAAATCCACCACAAATATAACCACTTATACAGTAGTTCAGGGGCTGAACTGCAAAGATTGGACAACGGTACCCTAAGCTGTACCATGGGTGAGCTTTTTAATTTTTTTTAGATTCAATTATCTAACTATTTTAAACAATACAGGAAGTTCATTGTTATATAGTTATAGTCCATTGGAGCAGATGATCAAAATCATATTTGCCATAATATTTTTTTTTATACAAAAAAGATTGTCAAACTTGAAAATGTTTTAGCGGCACTCAAAACAGAATGTTAAGTGTCAAGTTTAAGCCTGTACTCGCAGACTAAGTACATGTAACTTCCAATTTGGTCTGAAGTGACAGGATAAACATAAATCATAAATAAAAAATGCATCATATTTGAATTTAGACATAGAAAAAAAGGGAATAATACCAGGCATTTTACCAGGGAGCAGACTAGACACTAGAGTCATCGTCAGATCCAGGCTGCGGCCAAGAGCGCCCTCTTTCTAGTAATGATTCTGTTCCTGTTACCCGTCTCTCAACCTAAAGATGGGATAGAGGATATAGAATTATCAAAGGAAAAAATCCAACAACTAAATTTTTTCTTCTTCTTGCAGTCAGTTCTAATATTTCCACAAAAAAAAGGTTCAATTAACAAGATATATTACTGGACATATGATCAACCGCTATATGAAATGGTGTTCATGTATTTAATTCAAATACAAGAGCTCAAGAACCTTTTAAAAGTTGTATAAAGAAAGAGCAAGTGAGGTTACATAACCATATTTATTGTCTATACAGAAATTTGTTTTACATGTACTCTGCAGAAAATTTACAAACGAATCCACAATAATTGTCATTATCATACTTAGGCAATTATAGTAGATAGCATATTAACTGGGTGAGTACAAAAATTAGACATAATTTTAGTTGGGCTAAGTAGCAATTACACGCGAATATAGATTAGACCATGTGGAATGAGACAAAACAGGCATTATACAAATTGGTTGAACAACTGGCAATTCAATGTTCTGATAGGTGAAAGGCAAATACTAGAGCAAATGCCATAAAATAAAAGATATAAGCTCACCTCTGATGTATACGATGATGTTTCCCATTTTTGAGAAGATCTGACTTCTCTGGTGCTCTGTACACGATATGAACTACTTCCCTCTGCTCCACCACTTCTGTACTGTGAGGAACTCTGGAATAGCTCACTCGTTTGGCTATATAAAGTACAAAATAAAGTACAATAGTAATTTAAAATCTAGCAATAAAATAAAATCTTCTTATACAGTCCACAAACATTTACATGCAGACAGACAAGCTGAAAAAGTTTATGTATAACAGGGAAAACTGGAGGATTCATACTAGGTCTCGGCAGTTTCGCTAACCAGGTAGGTAGGTACATGTAGGTAGGTAGGTGGGTTAGACAAAAACATGAGCAAATATTTGAAAGTGGAACCAAAAGTTGTTTCCTTCTTAAAAGATCTATTGTATTCATGCTCATTATAACACAGGTACATGTAGTCTTTATTAGAGAAGTGTATCCCAAAATGTGAGAAGTAAGGGATTATTTGTTTGTTTACCCCTTTATCACAGTGTTGATACCTTAAATATTTAGACAGCTGTAGAAATCACTCAAGGTGCTCATTTGTCAGAGCAAATTTGGTCACATATGGTCCTCTCTCCTCTCTCTAATAGATGTTTTTATGAATGAACTACAATATTTTAGATTTGGATTGCATTTGTTGCTATGTCTGGCAAACCTGAAGAAAACTTTCAGTTAGTCATTAAACAAATATATATATGGTCATATTTAATTTAAGTGGGACATTCAGCTGAAATTTCAATGTGGTGCTGTGCATTTGAAAATGCAAATTAGGATCTGAAATCAACACAAAGGCTTCTTTACAATACAACCAATTATTTAAGTTCAAACATTAATTGATCCAGCTTTCTTACGCTGAATAATTGAGCAAACAGGAATTTGCACGTATGCGACTATGGTGCTTTTAATGCCTCTTATTCTTAATACTAGTCACTTTTGCCTGATTTTTTTTTTTTGCTTAAAGTAATTATCATGGACTACTCTAACATGGTATATAAACACAGGTAATTTGGATCCAGTTATTTACTTGAAATACACATATAGATGTGGACCATTTTCCGCAGAGAGGGAATTATTGATAAGGACAATAAATGTCAGAGAGGTACACTATTCATGTACATATACCAGCACTTATGGTACTCTTAGAGATCTACTTGGGCACAAATCCAACCAAAACCAATAGTGGTCAGAAACCCATGTCTTTTGTTTTTTAATCATAATTTCCAGGACTAATTGTAAAATTCAAATCCAACTGGTAATGACACATGCCACTCCTACATTATACATATTATGGTAGTCATGATCCATTCATAACCTACAAGTGCGAAGATATGCACCCTTCTAATAGTCCGAATGTTGTGTCACTCACGTTTAAATATGACCAAATATGAATCACATAAAAAGCAGGTTTATTGGTCAACTTGTTGACCAACTTGTTTCCCCTGCATGTTGGGGCGGGGAAAGGCGCCAGATTGGGGGGGGGGGGGTATGTACTCACTCATGAGTCATGCTACGTGTAGTTCCCGGTCTGCCTGATCTTGTATCATCTACTAAACAAAAGAAAGGTGGAGAGAAAAATGAAAATGGATTTTAAAAATTTTTTTTTTTAGGGGAGACGGAAGAATAAAGTGTCGAGGAAAAAAATAACAAATTGCAGTGCGTATTTACAATGTAGGACTTCATGTTTCATTCAATCATACCATATAGTACAAATAGGTGAGCGGCGAAATCCCCAAAGAGGCTTATTTCTTGTACTTTAATGCACCCGACTGGATTAAAGCAACAAGATACCTAATTTGAAAGGAAATTTTCTGAATTTTTCGAAAATGAGCATAAAAGTTGCGGCATTTTGTAGCATCACCATGGAAACTAGCTTTGAATAGGCCACGCCCATTTTTATGACAAAATTTATGAATATTAAATTACGGCTCATTCAATTGGCCGATTAAGAGTTTTGGACATTTTCGGGGCTTGTCCTATGTTGAAACCACCATAGAAATAGCTGAAAATTGCTCAATTACAATTTTATAAAAAATTGAAGTAAATTCAAAATCAATTTTGTTGCCTAGCAACAGATTTTTGCTTAGCAACCATTTACCCACTTGCTCAAATGTTGAATTTTCCAATTCCAAATGGATTTTCTATGTATTTAAAGTTACAAAATCAAACTAATTTAGTTTTAAGGTTGAAATATGTTAATATTGATTGTAGAGGGATGACACAAAAAGAAAAATATTATATAAAGAATGAATTGCGATGCAAAAGTTTGTTAAACATCACTTAACCAAACCCCTGTCATCATGGAAATATGACAAAACTTCTGTAAATCTGTATATATTCAACTGTATTCAACAATATTTGAATACACATGGATAAAAGGGTGCCATTTGAAGGTATATATTGAAAGAAGCCAACCATAAAACCCTTAACCTTAGAAAATACTTCAAATATGACATATTTCTAAGCATCGATGGTCAAAAATATGTTGCCTAGCAACCACATTTGACCTAGCAACCATGTCTGTAAATCGTATTTAGAGCTTAAAACAAGTTAGAACGGGTATATATTGCTATACACCAACCATAAAACCTTTTACCTCAGAAATATTTCAAACATGACATATTTCTAAGTATCCATGGTGAACATTATGTTACCTAGCAACCACATTTGACCTAGCAACCATGTCTGTAAATCATATTTACAGCTTAAAACCAGTTTGAACTTGGGTTATTTTGTTGGGATTTCTATGAACAAGACTCCAAAAGACACTTGGAACTATAATACTTGAATAAAATTCATTGATTATGGTATTCTTTGAAGATGCCGAGGAAATTTCCATAACAACAACAACATTTTACCTAGCAACCTCCCCTCTATATCATGCTTAAAGCTTTTAAGCAGTTTAAACTTAATATTCCATCAATGTCTTTTATTATTTGAATAATAGGTGGTACCCTATAGTGATATTCATTTGATTGGAATCATGATGTTTGGTTGTTGAGGAATAAGAAGTTATTTCCATAGCAACAACAACATTTACATAGCAACCGCACCTCTATGCTATGTTTGAAGCTTTAAAGTAGTATAAACTTGGTTATTTTATTGGTGTCTTTTATCATTCAAACAGTAAGACCTACATGTATCCCTAATTTATATCTACTTTTGTAGTGTTAGAATGTCATATAATGAATTGGTTGGAGTTGTAAAATTTTGTTGTTTAAGAATTAAAAGTTTACTGAGCAATAACACATATATAAATTATCTACACCCTCTAAGCAGTTAAAACTTTGTTATTTTGTGGGCGTCTTTTATTTTTTGAATAGTAGGCCTTATATATTTCTGTGGTGTTATAATCTCACTTTTCCAATTTAATGGAATTGCAACATTTTTTATTGAATTAATTATGTTCACTCACTCAATCCCTTGACTCTTCCGGAGTCGTTGGGGGGGGGGGATTTGAGAGCCGAAGAAGCACATTTTTTCCTCCATGCCTTCCTGTCAGTTCCAGTCGACATCATTTCTTCTTCTTCTGTAATCTTCAATGGGCTCTGCAGCCTATCTCGAAGATGAAAAAATTACTTGCGTGCACGTTATAAGGAGGAGTGCAGGGAACTGTCTAAATAGTTTCTCAGGAGATTCTGGAAACTGTCAAGCGGGACTGCATTGACAACTTGGTTTGGAAGCTTATTCCATTCAGGGATAGTTTGTGGGAAAAGGCAAACTTATCAATGTTGCCTCTTGGGCGGTATGTCTGGAAGCACTTATCATGGTTTTTTTCTGGTGGTTGTAGTGCTTAAGGTGAAATTTTAGTTTGGGGGTATTGCGACGAGGTCATTCGCAATCCTGTACACCATGCTGAGTCTGCTCGCAGTACGTCTAGAAGACAAGCTGGGCCATTTCAGTTTGGAAATCATGCTGGTTACGCTGCTAGTTCTTCGGTAGTCAGCCATAGCGTAGCGGGCTGCTTGTCTTTGGATCCTTTCCAGATTCTGGGTGTCTGCAACGGTGTGGGGATCCCAGACACTGCAGCAGTATTCTAAGTGGGGTCGTATAAGGGATTTGTATGCTCCCTCTTTGAAAGACTGTCCATTGTCAAATCTGTCCATGTCTTTACATTTTCCGTCTAGCTTGTCCTTTGACGTCCTCTTCTGCGTCCACCTTCAACTGTGCCTTGTAGAATGATTTTTGACAGGCTGTTGTGTCGGGTGAGGTGACCAAACCATGCTAGCTTACGTCGCTAGACGGTTGCGAGTAGAGGTTGCTGGGGGCCCACTAGGTTTCTGACTGTGGTTAATACATATTCGTTGGTTTTGTGCTCTCTGTAGGAGATGCCAAGTAGCTTCCTCATGCATTTAGTTTCAAAATCCTGTATTCTTCGTTCGGTCTCCTTCTGAAGTGTCCATGCCTCACATCCATAAAGAAAGATGGAGACAACAAGGGCCTTGTACAGCTTGAACTTGATGGGAAAATTGATATTACTCTTCCAGATCATGGCTAGTCTTGCCATAGCTGCAGTGGCTGTAGCAATCCTGATGCGAATCTCTGCTGCGCAGGTGCCATCTTTCGATAGTGTTGCTCCTAGGTATTTGAAGCAGGTAACTTCTTGCAAGGATTCTCCATTCATGGTGATGTTGACATTAATGTTGCTGTTTACCATGACCTTTAAAATTTCTGTGCTGACTTCCATACCATATGCCCTGGCTCTCGAGTCAAGTCTGGTGATGAGATCTTGCAAATCCTCCTTGCTACTGCCCATTAAGTCCATGTCATCTGCAAAGCGGAGATTGCAGACAGGCCTTCCACCAGTGGATACAGAAGTATGCCTCTTCTCGAGGGTCTCCAACATAATTTGCTCCAGAAAGAGATTGAAAAGAACAGGGGAAAGGAGGCACCCCTGCCTCACACCAACAATTGTTGGGAAGAACTCTCCTGCCATGTTGTTTAAAAGCACTGAGCTGCTTGAGTGTTCATAAAAGGATTGGATGACTTGAACTAGCCCCTCGTCGATGTTGAATCCTCTGAGGACTTGCCAGAGACCATCATGCCAAACTCTGTCGAAGGCTTTCTTGAAGTCAATGAAATTATGGAACAGGTCCTTCTGATGTTGTAGGTGTTTTTCAATGAGGACTATACAGTTGAAAATTTGTTCCACAGTGCTCCGACCAGCCCTAAAGCCAGCTTGCTCTTCTGAAAGTAGTTCCTCTGCCTTGGATTTCAGTCAGTTAATGATGTCACGGAGCATGTTAGGATGGCTAATAAGGCTTATAGTTCTGTAATTTTGGCATTGTTTTAGATTGCCCTCCTTAGGAAGCGGAATCACCAGTGACTTTGTCCACTCCTTTGGCCATTTCTGCTGTTTCCAGATTTTTTGGCAGAGATGTGTAAGCTGGCATATTTTACATAGCAACTACATCTCTATATCATAAAGCTTTTAAGCAGTTTAAACTTTAAACTGGGTTATTCTGTAGGCAACTTTTATTCTCTTAGAAACAGTAGGCTCAAACCCCAAATAGGCCCTACTCTTAAAGTAATATCATCACCTCATATCATATTGACTTGATAGGGGTTGCCACTTTTTGTTGCTGAAATATTAGGAGGAATTTCAATAGCATAAACCATATTTTACCTAGTAGCAATAAAAAACATATTTTCATCTTCACCCGGAAATATGGTCTTAAGTCATGAAGTGGACAACCCTGACTGAGCGTGATACATGTAGGTCTACAACTGACATTCGCTCATGGGGATGATTATTATCAAATGTGATTACTCCTTATTTGAAATCCAAGACTTTAATCACCATTAGAAGAAATCTGGGGTTGCATATAATGGGTTACACCAAGCATGCTATCTGATAGAAAGCTACCGATAGGGGTGAAGTTAGACAACACGTATAGGACTAGGCATAGGACTGAATCTTATTTCAATCCCAAAATATTAGATATTTTCCCCTCTTCTAGACTGGTCATTTCAACATCATGACGGCCATTAGATCTTTGATGGTTATGGTTATGAATAAAAGATGGCTGGCCAAAATGGCAAGTGACCACTGAGACCTCAGCTCCAGTGTACAAATTCTGTAGTATCCGCTAAGTGTTGTCCAAGCATGACAATATGCCATCCTTATAAGTGTAGATTTCTAGACATTACTCATCTTGTGTGAGGCTCCCCAACCCAGGCTATCCCAATCATTGCATCTGGTTCCGCTAAATTTTGAAGAAATTTAAAATCCACGTGCTTGAGCTGGTTTGTACACATATTTCTCTATCTTTTAACATGATTATGAACTACTTAAACTCAATGAAGCCAATCTCAATGTGTGATATTAGGTTTAGCATAATATGTATGCAACGAAGAAGCTACAGAACACTGTATCAGGACATGTCTCCCAGAGGATAACAGGGAAGGACTCCTTCCCGACAACTCCCTTGGACATACTGGTGACAGCTCCCCTGCAGGACGGCTCCCGGTAGGCCATCTCCGCGGAGGACCGGTCCCCGAAGGATACCTCCCCTGGTGCATAACTCCCTAAAAGGATAGCTCCCTCAGATGACAACTTCCTCCAGAGGACAAATCCTTCCAGAGGACAACTCCCCTGGAGGAAACTCACCGGAGGACAGGTCCCCCGAAGGAAAACTCCCCTGGAGGATAACCCCCAAAGGACATCTCACCTCGCTTTAAATGCTTTAATGACAAAATATTTATTTTATGCCAGCCCTTTCTCTTTTCCCTTGTAATATACATGTAATGAATTATTCTAGTGCTTCTGATAACTGTTCTCCAGGAGGAGCCCCTCAGGAATGACAAACAGGGATAGGGATGGTTTAAGGAAGTTTTACCCCTTTAGCTTACACAGTGATTTGTGGTATAGCTGCTAATTATTCAAAATAAATTTTCATCCTTTTGTTCCCAATTTTGCGACGATTGAAGTACACTCAAGAACATAACAAATCTGTAGCATTTTCCGAATATCATCCTTCTTCATTTCTCAACTTTGCCTTCTACTACTCATCATGTTCGAGAGGACATTAACCTTGGATACCCTTCACTCATGTCTGCTTAGAAAAGAAAGAGAAGGGAAATTGTACCGTTCCTCTGGGCGTGGTCATAACAATCTTGCTGTATTCCGGTCACCAATACGGTTAGTCATTACATGGGGAAATGTCCTTTTTGGGAGTTGTCCATCACGGCAGTTGTTCATCAGGGGTATTGTTCTCTGGAGGTGTTGTCCATCGGGGGAATTGTCCTCCAGGTACATGTAGTTGTCTACCGGGGAAGTTTTCCTTGGGGGTGGTTGTCTTCCGAGGAGTTATACTTGGGGACTTGTCCTCCAGATTAGATTTAATGGGGGTAGTTTTTCTCTGGGGAACCATTCCCTGGGAAATATGACCTCCATGGGAGTTGGCCTAAGGGAAAGTTGTCAAGTGGGATTTGTCTTATGCCTCGATCATAGTTCGTGCTTGGGGCCCGTACGGCGAGGGGAGTCAATCGTTTTTTATAACTTTTCTGCTTTTTTTTTCGCACGAGATTTACCCCAAGAGCGACTTTGACCGAGACCAGCTATTGTCTCTATCCCTAGGATATATTAGTCTATGTTCAAGGCCGATTTTAAGCAATAAATTTGTAAAGGGTCCGGAGCTATCCTATGAAAAAAGAATTGCGTGCAGCTCATACAAAAATTGTGAAATCGACTGATGCTATACGTCATCCGGGCCCCGGAACTGGGTATGTGATCGCGCCTTTAGGGGAAGTTGTCCTCTGGGGAACAAATTCTAGAACCATCGGTCAGGATGGTCCACTTCCGACCATATTATCAAGAAAAATTTGTGTGATTTGTATAAAATATGTTTGTTGTTGCTGGGTAAAATATATTTGTTGATATTCCAATTGAATTAATATGATACGAGGTAGAAATATTACTATAGGAGTATATAGGGTATGAGCTTACTGTTTAGAAAATAAAAATTACCAACAGAACCGCAGTTTAAACTGCTTGAACTGCTTAAAAGCTAACATTTTAAGTAGAGTATTTATCTTAATGTTAATTCTTCATCACCAAAAACGTTGGATTTCCACTCAAATTATCAAATGAGATTATAACACCGCAGAAATAGTTAGGTATAAAGTATAGGGACTACTGTAAATAAGGACAAGACGCCAACTAAATAACCAATAACTGCTTAAAGAATTTCAGCACATAGATACGTGGTTGCTAGGTGAATTTATTATATGAGGTTTTAGCAAGACAAAAGTATATAATTTAGGGATAGGGCTTACTCTTTAAATAATAGAAGATGCCGACAAGATAACCAAGTTTATACTGCCTTAAAGATTTAAACATGCCATAAAGGTGCGGTTGCTAGGCAAAATGTTGTTTTTTTCAAAGGATGACAATTTCAATCAATTTGATACAATGGATTAAAGTGTTACGGTTGTATCTTTTGGGGTCTGTTTAAATAGAAAACCACAACAAAATAACGCAAGTTCAAAATGGTTTAAAGCTCTAAATGTGATTTAACAGACATGGTTGCTAGGTAAAATGTGGTTGCTAGGCAACATTATGTTCACCATGGATGCATAGAAATGTGTCATATATTAGTTTTTGTAAGGTTAAGGGATTTATGGTTGGTTTCTTTCAATATATACCAGTACAAACTGGTTTAATGCTCTAAATAAGATTTACAGACATGGTTGCTAGGTAAAAAGTGTTTGCTAGGCAACATAATGTTCACCATCGATGCTTAGAAATGTAACATTTGTAAGTATTTTTTAAGGTAAAGGGTTTTAAAGGTTTGTTTCTTTGAATATATACCTTTATTTTGCACCCTTTTAACCCTGTGTATACAGAATAGAGTTAAATACAAGTGAATATATACAGATTTACCGTAGATTTGACATATTTTTATGATGACAAGGGTTTGTTTGACAATAATTTGCGTTACAATTCATTTTTTATATGGATTTTTTTCTTTTGTATCATCCCTCTACAATCCATATCAACATATTTCCAGCATTAAAACTAAATTATTTGGATTTTATAACTTAAAAAATATAGAAATTGCATTTGGAATAGGAAATTTCGACATTTGTGCACGCGGGTAAATGGTTGCTATGCAAAAATCGGTTGCTAGGCAACAAAATTGATTTTAAATTTACTTCAATTTTTAATAGAATTGTAATTGAGGAATTTTCAGTTATATCTTTATTGGTTTCAACATAGGGCAAGCCCAAAAATGTCCAAAACCCTTAAACGGCCAAGTGAATGACCCATACTTTAATTTTCATGATTTTTGTCATAAAAATGGGCGTGGTCTATTCAAAGCTAGTTTCCATGGTGATGCTACAAGATGCGGCAATTTTTATGCTCATTTTCGAAAAATTCAGAAAATTTCCTTTGAAATAAGGTATCTTGTTGCTTTAATCCAGTCGGGTGCATTAAAGTCTCAAAATTTGGCCTCTTGCCGCTCACCTAAAAGTACTAATCCTATTTCATATTCATTTCCTTTACTGTCTTACCTCTTTCTTCTTTTAGCAATTATTACCTTTGGCTGCAAATTCATTATCGTTTAGGATATATATATTAGGCTTTAAATGTTTTCATGGAATGTTGATACCAGCCAATTTCACGGCATGAAATTGTTGTCAATTCTAAATATAATAACTAATGAATAAATTTTGTGGCATATAATCTTCAAAAATCTTGTCCCCTTCCAAAAGTTTCAGGCACGATTCTGGTTTTACAGGAAAAAGAGATATTCATAAACTAATTAGAAAAATCCCAGACATGCATACGCTACCATGTCGTATAAAAACCCTTCTTTATGAAGATGGAAGAATTATGATTATTTATTTCATGTCACTCACCTGTAGTTCCCTCCCATGCCATTGGTCTCTGTAAAATTTGAAAAAGAAAATGATATTATTTTTATGGCAGAAATTATCATTTGTGAACAATAAAGGAGCATTATCAGAGAAAGTTTCACCCAAATGAAATACAATGAAATTTAGTAACTAGTTAAATAATACACATTCAGTGGGGGATGCCGACACAATTTTTCTGATTTTAACATGTCAACAAGCATGGGTGGTAGCATTAGAGAAGGACCAGAAGTAGTGTAGGATGAAGCTTACTTACAGCTCCTGAAACCTATGAAGCACTCTCAAAGTCCTGAGCTGGAACTGTAAAAGACTACAGGGGTTTGGGCGGGAGGAGTGGAGGGGATAAAAGTTACTTACAGGTCCAGAAACCTATGAAACACTCTCAAAGTCAAAAGCTGAATCAGGAGCACACCTGGGGAGGGGAAGAGGGGTTAGAAGGGGGAGGGGGAGTAAAAATTTACTTACAGGTCCAGACACCTGTGATGACCTCTCACTGTCTGAGCTGAATTACAGAGAACTACACTGGGGATGGGAAGAGGGGGTGGGAAGGGGGAGGGGAGGGGAGTGAAACTTACTTACAGGTCCTGAAACCTATCAAGCTCTCTCAATCTGAGCTGGCATTGCAGGAGACTGGGGGAGAGGAAGAGGGGTGCGAGGGGGAGTGAACTTTACTAACTGGTCCAGAAAACAATGAAGACCAATCTCAAGTCTGAGCTGACGAGCTATAAGAGACTACACAAGGGGAAGGTGGAAAGGGGTGGGAAGGGGAAGGGGAGTGATAACATTATTTATGGGTCCAGAAACCTGTGATGCACTCTCAAAGTCTTTGCTGGAATTGCAGGAGACTACAACTGGGGGAGGGGAAGAGGGGGTGGGAAGGGGGGAGGGAGTGAAATTTACTTACCGGTCCAGAACACCTGTGATGCACTCTCAAAGTCTGAGCTGAGCTGTGTGATACTTCACTGGAGCTGTCAATGCTAGCGTAGGCTCCATAACCTTGAGTGACCCTGCCACTGTGCTGCCTCCATCTCCACCTCCTAACACACTACAAACAAACAGAATAAGAGTTTTAAACAAATCATTGTTATGACAAGTTGTTAGAGAGACCCCCAAATTTAACAATTAAAGAAGAAGTGTTATGCGGGCAAATATTTCTGGTTTTAAAGTAGTCATCTCTCTTGAAATCAAGTTTAGGAAAGAGAAATTCATACTGGTTGTAAGATTGAATTATAGAAGAAACTATCTCAAAGTTATACTGTACAAGACGTAGGAATGATTCATTACAATTCACATCAGAATTGATGTCACTGTCTGCTCTAGGGTTTTTGGAATCGCCAAATTACAAGAAATTTAACTAAATAACATCAAATATACTGGAAAGCTCACAATAACTTTCTTTCATTTTACTCTGAACAGCTTTTTTCCTTTTAACACTTAGCTTTTTTTTTTTTACAAAGTTTGCTAACTCTTTGGGAATTTATTTGATAAATCTGATCGCAAACCAAATATCCATAACATTCAGTGTATGATGATTGACTCAGCGGAGCTATAAACTTCCAAATCAAATTATTTCATTTATGGAGCAAATTGCACCAAAAAACAGCATGTTTCTTCTGATACATTAGACATATACATGTATGTAATAGCCATGATTCTTCAGCTTGCTTGGTTATATACACACCATTGCTTATTAAATCAATCTGACCATACATGGGCAGGTCTGTGACAAGAAATCAAATTAAATGACGATGATTGGGGAAGGTGGTCTGCCACTAATTAAATCTAGATGCCCGTTGTTGACCACATACTTTCAGTTGACACAAAACTATTTTTCATAACTCTTAAACCCGTTTTTATTCACTTTGAAATCAGTTTTAGATGGTCATTCCGCTCTAGATTTTCTTTGATTATCTTTCAGAGGAAAAATATAGGACAAAATACCATCCATAAAATGCTCAGCAAAAAATATTTACTATAACTTCATTTATATAATAACATTATACGGCAGGGTCTCATTCAAAGTACAAGGTGAAGGAAGAAAAGGGATAAGAACTTACTTTGCACACCTACTGCACACGCACTTTTACCTGGGGAGGGGGTGTTTGCGTCGGACCTACAGAAAAGAAATCAAAGAAAGGAATAAACTGACGTGAAATAAATATATGAATGGTAACTGAAAAGATATATATGATGTGATTCATAAACAGTAGAGGTCAATAGATTTTTTTTTTAAATGCATATAATAAGCTAATAATTCCCGTCGATCCAAATGAAGGGAAGACTATCACTTCCCAACTGGATAAGCTTTCTCCTCCGAAGCAAAGCCGAGGAGAGATAGCGTGTACATCCAGCTTGCCACGTGATAGTTTGCCTGATCATTTGGATCAAGAGGTGATTATTTGCTTTATATTCCACATACGAAACATATTAAGAGCTTGTGGAAAACAAGATTTCCTAGGGATCCTCAAAAAGAAAAATCCACTCAAGTCATCGATGCCTGCGCTTGTAAAATAAACGCGTACAATATTAAAGTGCGCGCAATTTATTTAGCGTGAAGGCCTGGCTCAAATGGGGTGAAGTGATTGTTACGTAACAAAGAAATTAAAACAGTAATTGTTATGTCACAGAGGAATTTATCTATTGCTGCATGTGATGGAAAAAACGATAGTACAAAAAACCCGAGTGACAACGCACTTTTTCTCGCGCATCCTAAAAATGATTAATGACGCATTATGGCTCTACATGATCTATGGGGCGCTGAAGTGATCAGTGAAACTCAAAAGTACTATCACTACGAGTGATGATTGATGATGGGAAAACTAAAATTAATCACGTGATTGACTTTTGACCAATCCTGTTGCAACATTCTTAGTATTGGAATAATATAAAATATACCATTTTGTTTAACCTAGTTGTTACAAAACTACTTCAATCCAATAATTAAGTGCACTGACCTTTTGTCCAGTAGACTTGACATTGGTGACCCCTTCATCCATCAGATCACTGGCATCTTCTACAAGAGAGAGAGAAGAAAAGTAAAGATTATAATCACACAGCCAAACCATATCAAACCTACTCACAGATTGATAAGCATCCATCAACAAGAACATCATCATCATCATCTGACATGATAGCCATAGTCTTCATAATCACTGATACATCATCTTCTCCGTCACAATCATGGCATAAATCTTCATCCTCATCATCACAATCACCATTATCATCATCATTACCATCAACATGTCATCATCATCATCTTAAGTCAGTGAGGCTCGGGCTTTCATGGGGAGTGGATTATAATTTACTGACCCCAAACTTTGTGAAAAGCACTGGAAGTACCTGTCTTGATGGTAAATAAATGATGTGATGGTTGGAAAATACAAGGAATTACATAAGGTTTGGCAGCAGTCACAAAACTTTAGATGATGGTCAACACCTGTTGAAATTCAAATTGCACATGGAAGCCCAAGACTCACCCTCTTTAATAATCATCCCCAACATCATCACCATCATCACGATCATAATCATCATCATCATCACCATCCTCAATTTCACCATCATCATTACCATCATCATCATCATCACTTTCAAAAGCATCTTCATCTTCACCATCATCATCAACAGCATTGTTACCATCATCACTATCACCATCACCATCATCATTATCACTATCATCTTCACCATCATCATCACTATCAACATCTTCACCTTCACAATCTTCATCATCACCACTATCAGCATCAGAATCTTCACCATCATCACTATCACCACTATCATCACTATCACCACCGCCATCATCATCATCATCATCATCATTATCAGAATCATCATAATCACCACTATCCGCATCAGCATCTTCACCATCATCACTATCACCACTATCATCACTATCACCACCGCCATCATCATCATCATCATTATCATGGCAACCATCTCAATCCTTACCAACTACATTGGTAGCCTCTTCAAATCCTCCCTGATCTTGATCCATGGTCTCTCTTCCACTGCCCAGGTACTGTGGGCTGAGCTTCAACCAGGGCTGTTATCGTCAGCATCTTTACCATCATCACTATCACCATCATCATCATCATCACCACCACCACCACCATCATCATCATCATCACTATCATCTTCACCATCATCATCATCACTATCAACATCCTCACTTTCACCATCATCACCACTATCACCATCATCATCATCATCATCATCATCATCATCATCATCATCAACAACAACATCATCACAAAGGCAATCATCTCAATCCTTACCAAGTACATCAGTAGCCTCTTCGAATCCTCCCTGATCTGGATCCATAGTCTCTCCGCTGTCCAGGTATCCAAGAGTTTCTACCTTTCTCTGGGCTTCAACCAGGGCTGCCAACTCTTCCTTGTGTTTCTTGGCCTTCTGGTCCGGCTTGGCTCGTCTCTGCTCTCTGTATTACAATCAAAGTGGAAACAACATTTATTCATGCATGTTACTTATAGAATGCGAAAAGACATATTGTAGGATACTTTCTGTCTGCATAAACAAAATAGGTGCATAAATACAATGACGAATAACAAAGCAACCAGTAAATATAATACATTTTCGGAAACTTGGACACACCTTCTTCATACCTAAATGCTTTGAAATCAATGAATAATTCATTCTTGTTCCCGCATATATTTATATGCCACTCTGCTAAGCCACTCGATCTGTCAAGCCTGACAAGCCTAAAGTAACATAAGAACTATGCTAAGGTGAGATAAAGAGCCAAGTTAATTTTTCTTACATCTTTTGCTTCTCTGAGGCTGCAGAGTCCTTCTTGGGTGACTCCTTTTCATACCGCTTCATGAGTTTATCAGCTGAGAGCTCTTCCTTTAGGAAGGCTTCCTCTACTTGGTCAGGGGGCTGGTAGGGCTTAGGGGGAGGGGGTTGATAGGGCATCGGTTCCTACAGGGATGAATCAAGAACAAAAATTAAGTTATACCAACCAAGAGCTTTTCCTTTAGGAAAGCCTTTTCTACTTGCTCAGGAGGTTGGTAGGGCATTGGATCCTACAGAGAAAAAAAAATCTAGTTTAACCCACAGTGAAATGTACCTTCTTTAGTGAGATTTTAGCATTAATATCTTTTAATGTAGAATGTCACAATATACATGTACATAATGTACATGTGAAACATAATTTTATGCAAAATTAGATATGAAATTTAAATTGTCAAAATCATGTACATTTTACAAGTACAAAAAGAAGATGCACTCACCGAATCAACCCAAGCCTGTGAAGCTGGAAGGGAACAAGTTAGAGGAATCATTGAACAGTTGGGAAAATATTGAAAGTATTTATATCTTGCCTGGCTATTAAATTTAATTATAATAATTATCCAACAAATTGCTCAGGAATGTTGATTTAACCGAAAAGTTTCTTTTGCAAAAATAAAATGAATAAATAAATTAAAACTTCAAAAAGATGCATCTGACAAAATATTTAACCACCTGTATGCACATAAAGATCACACCGAGAATGTTGTGGGGGCGGGGGTATCTGAAAATCAATTAAGATTACACTATTTAAAGAAACAGTATGTTTGCTCTTAGTCATTTTGAAATACCAAAAAGATATATTCAAAAATATATTTTAAACTATTTTATAGACGGGGATTGGGTTATAAAATCAATTGTTCTGAAGATTTTCCTTTTCTTCTAGACTTCTTAGAGAGAGATTTTAAATAGATTCTGGCAGGAACATATAATTCACTAACATACATGTACAACAGTGGCAGATCTAGCTGGCTTAGACACAATACCATGTCAGGGGCACAATTGCTCGTGCATAATTGAGTGCCCCTCCAAAGTATCGGGTCTCATCCAGCCAGATGCGCCACTGTACAAATATCACATAACATTTAAATTACACAAAAATCTGAAAAGAGCAGGAGTGTGCAGAAATATGAAAGTACATGTAAGTAACAGAACCAAAAACAATACACAGGCGTGTTGAATATGTTATTACAAGTAGAATCTGATGACACCCAAAATATGCTGACTAGATGTGGTAATTTAATCGACTCTCACCATACATGCTCAAGTATGCTAAATTACCTTTACATCAAGTTGTTAAAAGTTTCCCTGTTGATAATGTGACCCAAAATGAACAGAATTATGCTTGAACCAACCCACCAGACAGCTTAGAATGCTTTATATGGATGAATGAATTGTGTGCAAATTTTTAATAAATATCACAAAGATATCATGATAAAGGCTTACCAATATCCCAAAGTGAAACAGGAGTCAGAATATCCCCCAGAAAATAATTGCAATGAAACTCTTATATCTATCTAACACATTACTCAGCAATCATGCAATACATGTACAATTGTAGTACACACAACAGATTTCACAAATTTTACTTTTTCATTAACAAGCACACAGAGACAAAAATACAACAAAAATTATTTGTGGATTTTATATGGCTGATGTAATGTAAAGTGTCAACTTTATGAAAACTATCATAAATGTACATCGTATTGGACAAAGTTGGGCCAATTTTTTTTTCTTCAAAAGTATGAATGCTTACGTCCTTTGTCTTAATCAACTCTGCAAATGGACTTAAAACAAATAAATACCTCAAGTCTACTTGAGGTATCAAAACTATCTGTATGTTTCGCCTACAGTTATAGTTACATAAAATCAGAAAAATTTTGTAAATCAAAGACTATGCTATTTCTAATACTTATACGTATAGGGTCTAGAAACCGACTTTGGAGAAATTAATACCTAGGTGGCTGAACAGTGTTTGAAGTCTATCATGGTATTTAAAACTCCTGTTTTGCTATTTATCTGATAACTATGAATATGCTATTTGGGGCATTTACTGAACAAAAATCCAAGTGTACG
>CALNVZ010002974.1:40619134-40641395 GCA_940671915.1 Paracentrotus lividus
ATAGGAATATGCAAATGTACATGTACACAAAGGTTATGATGAAGTAGAACTTCATGTACATGTAAAGGCCTGTGCAATAAAAAATAAAAAAAATACAATAACTACATAAATAATTATGATTAAGAAAAAAAAAGAAGATATGACCAACTCTGGATGAACCAACAAAGAAGAAGACGACGATAAATGGAATTCCCTTGTTGACTCTTGTATCATAATAGTTTCCCTCAAATCAGATTGATGGATGATTTTGACAATCTTTATGTTTGCCATCTTTTCTCAAAATTTGTAATTTTTAAAGAGGGTACATTTTTGCTTGCATAAAGTTGCAAGGTACAGTGTATGAAAACGAATTGAAGTTTGGTTGCCCTACAGAGACAAGTTGCTTTGTAACACATACTGTTAGAGCTAAAACTGTTTAATACAATTCCTGGTAAACATACAAAGTTCTGTACTCGCACAAAAAAACAAAGGGAATTTTCTGTTATTTATCTAGAAACAGAGAGTCAACTATAATTATGGAACCATAGATAGCAAGTAGTTAGACAAACGACAAGATGCAAATCAAAAACACAGTCATGCACAAAGGGTTAAAATTGGGTATAAAAGAGTATTCACAATCAAACGAAAGTATATTCACAACATCCAAACACAAATTGGGGAGATAAAAATAAATAAAGGAAAAACAAATAAATTATTTAGTTAGATGCAAAACAATATAAAACATACTAAAAAATAAGACTGTCTGTTCCATTTTGAATTAAAACTATATTAAAATGTAGGGATTAATATGCAAATACATTTGTGGGGGCTCTGTCTTCAAATTTCACACATTTGGGGTCCCCAGTTAAAATTCAGATTGCCATGATTGCCTGTTTTTTTGTTTTTATCGAGCCAGCATGCAATGGTACAAATAGAAATACGAAATAAGATTATTCATGGCATTTTCCTTCTTTCATAGTGTTACGGCAAATAGAATTTCCAATACATGTAGTTTAAGATTTAAAAATCTTAGATATTTAGAATACAAATTATACAAAAATTACCATTTTTACATGTTATCTTATAAAAAAAAAAAAGGATCAATATGGTGTGCACATGAAGTCATGCAAAACTTCAGTGGAAAGGAAGCAGGTGTTTTTAAAAAAGGCATTAAATAATTTGTTTTGAGTATTAACAATCTGAATGTATGGGATATGGAACACACTTAATTTTTTAATAATGTAGCATGCCATATGTCTTAACAATATTAGATAGGACATCATCAATTACCAGCTACAGTTACAACATGTACAGGCGTGTGAGTAAAATACATGTACATGTACAGGCATGTGAGTAAAAGTTTTTATGACTTCATAACAAAATGGTCAATCACAAAATGCTCATGGTGCCATGCTTGAATTGATATTTCGTGTTGAGAGCCAGAACCTTCTTACTCAAATTATTAAATGAATTAATAAAATGAAAGGACTAAGGTTGCATTGTTATTTTTTTCTTCAAGTTGAAGCAAATTTGCGACCTTGGCATATATAATTTGGGGTGTATGAAGTGCGTTTTCTGATACATTAGCTTTGATTACATGTAAGCGCGTGAAAATGGCTTTGCATGTTTTGATTATTTGGGAAGGGGTGCTCCGAACAGTTTTCCTTCTTAAAGCAATTGCCCATCAAACTCAATATCCAACTACTTAAAAAATGGCAATACGTTTACCATACATCACTTTAATCATAGGGGTTTGAGGGTGTTGAGTGCTATTTTTAAGGTTTAGAACAAATTTGGTAGAGGGCTTTTGATTCAACCCAAGGTACAAGGAATGATTTTTTTTTTTTATAGGTTGTTGAACAGGATTACATCCATAATGAACACATACTATTGAGAATGTAACAAGTGATGAGTTTTGAATGACTGTATCAGGACTACTACCCCCCCCCCCCCCCGAAAACTACCACCTGGAAATAGGGTTAGGTGGTAGATTTTTGGTGGGGGTACATGTAGTTGGGTGGTAGGTAATTGTCCAGGAGGTACACAACAACATGTAGTTATCCTAGAACGTTGGAAGACATCAACATGACTGCACAAGTAGTGTACTGATCTGACACAAATCAAATTAAACCATTTTAGTATACATTTTACATATTGTTTACCATAGAGCACCAAAGTGTGATGTCATAACGGTGGTGTTGTCATGGTTGCTGGTTCTAAACAATCTTGTGTTGAACAATAGCAACATGATCGCATCGAGCCCTGTTTGTGTATGTGCCCGAGTCTAGCCCGTTGGTGGACCGCATTAGGCCAAACCTTGTGCATGGGCTTATTTGTTTAGAACCAGTAACTGGGACGACCGGTGATTATGACATCAACACTTCGGTACTCTATTATTATAGGGACCAGTACATACATGAATATCTAAGCATTTGATCACTAAAACAAAGTAACATATTTATTAGTGACTGATGAATCAAATGTTGTTCTCACCTTTAAGTTGGGCCTGTTCATACTTGATCTTCTTCATGTTAGCAATCCAGGGCCGTTCATATCCCCTGTCCTCACCATATTTACCTGTACTGGCTGAAGTGTGAACAAGCCATTGATGACAAAACGTGAAGAAAAGGAAAACAAGAACAGAGGTGTTACACTTTTGCAAAGGAAACTAAAACAACACATTTTGTTACTAAACCTGGCTTAATTTTGGCAATAGTGGGGATTCTTAGAAAGGAGAATCAGCAGGTCTAAGTTCATATGCCAGCCAACCTCATACCTTCCTGTGTACTTGTATATTTAGCATACATCTATAAGAAATTAGCACTTTATTATTAAAATAGCTATCACAGCATTTAAATATCATTATCAGGCCTATCTGAAACACATAGAAAATATATGTCCATGTATTAAGCCTAATAACAAGAAAAAGTAATTCATAATTTATAGAACAAGTACAAATGTACATGCATTATATCTAAAAATAAACAATTACATGTTAACTTGAAATTGTCTCCCACTCCGATGCATTATCATTGTGATTTTGGTATTGTAAAACAAAGGGAAAGAATACAGGTTAATAGAGGTGATTTCATTTTTAAAGAAATGTTTGCATGCGTAACACGTTTCATCATCTAAATATTGAAAACAGCATTATTTGAAAAGTACCGGTAGAATTGCAACAATCTACATGTATGCAGGTTACATTAAGTGATATATAGTGAAATACTCAACCTTTTGTTCTAATTACAATTTTGTTAAGCAACTTGCTTGCTCATTATATTTTAAAAGATTATATTCTATGATCAGAAAATTTATACATTTAACTCGCTTTCAAGTAACAACATGTGTAGGCCTACCGTTAATATATATGAACCAACAATCTGCTCTCCAGTACAAGTGTCTAGATTTATGGTGAATATGGAAATATTTCTTATTTTGGTAAACCCTTTCAATTTGTTCAATAATTATGGTATTAGACAATTTATATTGTATGTACTGTAGTTTTACTAGTAATATTAAAAAGCAACAATTTCTGTTCCCCAAATCCTACATCCACACACTTCTTGTCAGACCAAATACAGCAATGCAACTGTGTACACTACATGTGTACATTTAAAAATAATAAATTAAATAAATAAAAACGTGGCATGCAATACGGTAGATAAATTGAAAGTAACTACAAAAACACACCCAAATTACCAAAAAAAGTTTCTATTAATACACAATGTCCTTAAATTGGCTTTCAGGAGATGATTTTGAAATATAAAAAAGTAATATTTCATCAAAGTACACTACATAGATATACTGTACTAAATTGATAATGCGCTGTATAATTAAATACTTTGTGAATAGATAATATGTGAAAGCTTGAACTGTAAGCAACACTTTTAAAACTGACAATACAGTATAATAAGTTTTGTAAAGTCAAAAAATTAATTTAAAGGGTGAAAGGTGATAATGGTTTAATTCTTCAAGATATCACAAGAAATATGATGAAAGGAGTTTGGAAACCTCTGTACATGTATTTTTGCCAATGAGAGATGCTATAATATTGCATCATAAAGCATGCAACACAAAAAAAAACCCTAACTACCTGTACACCAAAAAGATTCTCCTACGTGTCATATCTAGCTAAATGTGGAACGCAGCATTGGCTACATGTACATGTAGTATGTAGTTATTGTTTTTTTTTTTTCACTTCATCTTCAAAACCTTCCAATTACACAGTAAAATTATTCATATTTGTTATAAAAGACTTAATAATAACTGCTGACAACACCTGTTCTAATACATGTACATGCAATGCAATTTCACTTTACAATTTTAGCCAGTACTTGCACAAACTTGTTAGTAAGGAAATAATCACCGTTGGTTTTATAGGTGATGGGAGGAACTATCACTTCTAATGCAATCTGGATAAAACATAGTTATCTTTATGAAGCAAGCTAAAGAAAGATGGCGTTTAATTCAGATCGCCGAGGAAGTGATAGTTAGTCTCGGCACCTGACACCAAAAAGGTATGAATCATATGGCAAGATATGGCACAATAATTTGTAATAGAAAATATAACATTTTAGATATATGTACATACACATGAACATTCAGAAAACAGAAGGCTGGCAGTTGATTTGAAGTGATAAATATAATTTGCTATTAAAGTGCTGTAAAGAAAAAAAAACACAGCAAATTTTTAAATAAAAACATTCCACAAAGCATGCACTAGATCTGCAAAACAGGAGATATAATGTTTGAAAAACATACAGTTACATGTATGTATATAAATCTGCTAAAAAAATATATAACAAAATGTTAAAATCCTATTACACCACTGATCTACAGTTTTCAGCCGACTTACGCTTGTCCTTCATTGTATTTGAGGCCCATGGTCTTTGATAGCCTCTATCCGCTCCACGCGGAGCAGCTAAAAGAGTGGTTAAAGATAACATATATTTGCAAGCATGACAGGAATTATGATCTGTTCTGCTTTTGTGTTAGTCATCATCTTAAACCAATCTGGCAAATTTTCCTGTTAATATCGAAATAATTTTCAATTTTTAATTACTATGTTAATAAAGTGGAACCCTAAACAGGCTTTTAGAGTACTATTTATATTTAACATTGCATTTACTTCTGTCAAAATACAGGTCATGTCTTTTAGTTTTAGCATACCAAACAAAAGGAAACATAAATCAAACTGAAGAAAATGTATAAGTGTGTGAGCTAGTCTCTGTTGGTTAGCTGGTTTAAAATGTACATCTAAAATAAAATGCTGTAACAAGAGCTCATGTACATGTACTAATCTATTTTCATTATCAATATCGGTCTGAGCAACTAACACTATTTATGGGGTCTCATTTCTGGTACTAATCCAACAATTAAAAAAAAATGAATATATAAAAGAAAAAAAAACAAATATAACAATGACAAAGTTAGAATTGATCCTGTCATTAACTATTGGCCTTACTACTGATGGAATGTTCTAAGCTCTGATATTTTCCTATCAAATCATCTAATTTTCTTGAAAATAAAATCAATCTCATGACCATTGCTAGCTTTCATACTTACAACTGGCCTGCCAAGCATATACTGGACTGGTTGCTGATGAGGGGCTACCCCCCTTGGCCCCTGATGGTTCCTTGGCTAGGTTGGAGGTGGATCTACTGAGGTGCCCAGTGCTCCTGGAAAGGCTTTGGTCCTTCCTCAGGGAGGAGGTGCTCTTGGCCAAGGGGTCCTTGGGCCTAACCCTTGGTGTCTTGGACAGGCTGGGGGTGAGCGGCTTTATGGTCTTTGGTACCAGAGGATTTTCCTGGAACTATAGATACCGGAAGTTGCTATTGTACATGTATGTAAAGTTTGTAACCCAAATTTCCCAATTAAAGGGTTTTTATCCCTGTTGATGTGAATTATTATTTTTCTTGTGATAGCGTAACATATATTTGTATATCTCTGCAATCATCTAATGTACAACAGAAAATTCTTTCTAAACTAAGTTCTGAATTTAATGAAGCAATTTTATCATACAGCATATTTCTATTATTGAAATTGTTGTGTACTCTACAAAATGAAGAAAAGAATAATTTGTCAAACACTGTAAATCAAAATCTTAAAGCTTGTTATAGTTAAAATTGTGCCCTGATCAAATCCACCCTTTGCAAGAAGTTGACAACATGGTGAAAGATATAGAGAACCATGTCTGATATAAAAGAAATATTTTAGCTACCTAAAATACTGCCTTTAACAGGCTTAAAAATGACTTGCAACTTACTGGTTTCTTGGCTTTCTCATCAAATTTTTGTAGAATCTTGATTAGATACGGGATTGGTTCCTGAGGAGTGTTCTTAACCAGTCTTGCCATCAAGTCCTGTGGGGGAAAAAAAGGAAAATCAATCCAAAACACCCTTTACTCAAGAAAAAACTTGGAGATATATGGGTCATTCCATCTGGATTCACCCAATGGGTTACACCCTACCCTCTCAGAATTTTCTCAAATTCGGTACACATAAAATTTAACATTACCCTCCCAAGAACAAAACAAAATTAGTGTAAACAGTCCGTCGGTTTCCGCGCTATGGCCCACCCTTTTTTATTTGTTTTGGCAAAAATGGGCGTGACCTTCCACTTTCAACGGCACATTGCGCCTGAACCGGTTAACCAATTTTTATGAAACTGATAACATTCAAAAGGCAATTCAAAGAGGAATTTAAAAATGGCATCAAAAATAGTATTGGAGCAATTTAAGATGCTATGACCTTTTGACCTTTCCTTTAACCTTGATTTTGACCCCCGGGCGAATAATATTTTAGCTTGATTTTTTATGTATGTTAATTGTCAGTATAATATTAAGATAACATGTAAATATCTAGGATGATATTTTATTTCTTCACCTGTAAAAACTCTTTTAAATATAATTTACAAAGTTACTGTTACCCCCACATAGTGATATTTGTTGTTTTGCAAAATTGGGGGGGGGGGGGGCAAAATTACATTTCATTGGTGAAATTTGGCATGGGAATGACCATGTTCTTTTTTTTTGTTTTTACGACCCCAGATGGCAAGAATTATACACCTATACTGGTTGTCACCTGGGACTAAGGCGAACGAGGTCAATACTTTGTTGAGTTTTTACCTATAAAATATACATAGTGGCTGTGGAACAAAGTGACAAATCTGCTGTTAGTGAGCATGGATTGAATCGCGGGAGGGGTCCCGAGCCTTTTCTCCTCGGTCCCACATCCTCGATTCTCCACGAGTCCTCGATCCTCCCCCCCTGACGAGTTCCTCGATCGTCCACGAGTCCTCAGATCTCCCGACGAGTCCTCGTTCCCACGAGGACAACTATTTTTTCCACGAGGCGAGTATTTTCCCACGCAGTCCTCGGTTGCCGACGAGTCCCATCCCACGAGGCCTCGATCCCACGAGTCCTCGGTCCCACGAGGCAGAGTATTTTCTCATACCATATTTTCTCTAATTCAGGATGTTTTTCAACATCGATGAAACATCTTGAATAGTGTACTTCGTCAATTGTTAAGCTGAATTACATGTATACTACATAAAATTAATCTTAGTTGTGGTTAATACAATAGGGCACTTAGCCATGGCGAATAATGGTGGCATCTCATTTCGTGGAGACGGTTTTGAGACCTGATTTGGGACTATGGTCTATTATCCCTAATTCTTCTCAGCAGTGGCCATTGGGTCCAGGATTACAGGATATTGGGGGGGGGGGCCACAACAATTTTTGGTTTTGAACATGCTACGGTCAATGGTGGTTTTTCAAAATTATAGGGGGTTCGCGTCCCCTGCCCCCCTCCCCTACCCCCCCGGATCTATCACTGCGTCTCAGAGACGTCACGCGAACAATAAAAACAAAAAAATACTAATAGGAGGCTTCTTCGACGGAAAAAGAATATCAGAGATGTTCAAAACCTTTTCACACTCGTCTAACATGTTTTAAAAGTAGTCCCAATTTGCGTCTCAAATCCATCTCCTCGAAATGAGATACCACCATTACATGTAGTGCGGATATATTTTTAAAGATTGCAGTTCTTTGGATTTTCCATGAAGAAATTAAAGATTTACATCCTTGAAGAAATCCTAATTACATCCTTATCAAAATGACTTTAGCATTCAATCTAATCACGAATGTTGAGGACCTAATTCATGAACCCCAAACAGGGGCGTAGACAGCCGGGGGGCGGGGGGGGGTTGGCATCCTCAATTACAAATGGTGGGCGGGATTGGACATGTACAATCACACCCCCCCCGCCCAAACTATCGCGGGTGATATTTAATTTTTTATTAGCTGACATGGGGCTTTCCACACTCCTTTTTCTTAGCATGGAACATCTAACAATTTTCGCTTCAGCGCTTATTTTTTTAATTATTTTTCCATTTATTATTATTATTGATTATTAAAATCCAAATTAATTATTTTTTATGTATCTTTTTATGTTTTTAACAACATGGTTTTCACCTATTGGCAGTCATCAAACAAAACAAATCAGTCGGATAATGGCATTAACGCTTTTTTATTTCATGTCAAATTTTTCGACGGACCATGCGTCTTCGTCAGGAATATAATTTTTGTTCAATTATAACAAGATTATGTTCATTTGCCATCAAAACTTTTCTGCTCACATGTTATTTTAGTTTTGTGGAGACGAAATTGGGGCTCAGCGCCCTTTTTTTTCTTCCTTTTTTTTTTTTATATTTTTTTTTAAATTCTTCTCTTCTCTCTCTTTCTCCCTATCTGGCTCTTTTTTTCTCCTCCTTTTTTTAATTATTTTTTTGGGTTCTTTGTCCTTTTGCCCTTTTTTAGGTGGTATGATTAAAAAATACCCCTTTGTTATTGTCGCGAATCTTCTTTTTCTTTCTTTTCGTTTATTTTTATTCTCCCTGTACAATTCTTGTAGACACTGTAACTAAAAAATAATCATTAAGTTATCAAAACTTTCAGCAATGATAGATCTCATGAAATCTTGGAGCACTGAAAATCTTTTTCTAGCTCATTAGCATATAATGTGACTCATCTAGACGCCATTTTATAAATCACATTCTCAATCAAAACTTCATAACTGATAATCATTGATTAATCATATTTAGTACACTAAACTTTTCAAATTGAAGCACATGCTCTTTTAGAACTAATGCGCGACGTAAGTACGCGCATTAAGGATTACGTGCGCCAAAATTTTTAAAATTGTTCAAAATCACTTTATGGCTGAATAGAGCAACGTTTCAGGTCATTTTAGGCATTTCAAAAAAGAAAATGCGCGTTGCACGATTTTGCGTGCATTTATGCCGCGTCGGAAAGAATGCAGCTTCAGATTATCGATTTTTGCTCTTAGAGTATGTTGATAATATTCTACAACAATTTGACACCATAAATCACTACTTTTTTAGACTAATTCATAACAAATGATCGTCTTTTCAAGTTTTGGAACTACGCGCACGCGAATTTTTCAATTTTGCCAAAATATTGCCCTTTTTTGCCCAAAATCATGCCTACACAAAATCCTTGAATAATTCTTAGGATCAACGGCAACCCCAAATTATCTATTTCAGAGAGTTGGATTAACAACCATGCAATTGCACATGCATTTTTTTTTAAGTGTCCGACTAATCGTTGGCGTCAAAACATTGTGGCTCATAATGATCGTGGCTGGTCTCAAAATTGAAGAGCGCGTCATTTTCTCTAACAAAATAATTCGACGCCTATTTGATAAATGCTTTTAAAAGATGAAAAATTTTCAAAAACCGGTGTGTCAAAATCTAAAATGCTCAAATCCACCCATATTCATACAAAGGATGTTTCCAGGTCATTTTAAGAGAATTTCAAAAATTTCCACACGTACATTTTGGTAAGCGGCCTGTAAGTTGCTGCGTTATTGCGGCGCACTTTGTAAATCGCGTTAAAATCTCAGGTTTTTTTCTTGATCGGCTATTTAGAAATCTCTCTAGGAGTTTCTATATATTTTAAATCGTTTCTAGCCGACTCTTACGGCGCACGCGTCTCATCAAATTTCAATTTCCGCGTGTGCGTCAATGGGGCAAATAAGTAAAGACATAACAAAACATACGTCTTTAGAATCCTCCAACAGCTCGTCCGAAAGGTCAAAACCCAATTTATTTTTACGAATGTTCTGAAAGTTTTATGACATAGTAAATATATTCCACTCTATATTATAAAATGTGGGGTCTAAGCGGATAAAGCATCGGCATTTTCTCATGCAAACGCCAAAATTTCATTTTTTTTTTTTTCAATGCCAAATTTCAATCAAATTTAGTTATCATCGGATAACAATATTGGGTTGATTTCTCCCAAATGTCTTTTCATGTTAAGGCTGGAGTACAGTTCCCAAACAGTCGAATTGTAAAAGGTATTAAATGTAAAATTCATTAACATTCACAACATTCATTTTCTTTTTTTTTCAAAAAAGTTTATTTCACTCTTTCTTTCCGTTTCATTTTTTTATCTCTCTCTCCTGTAGCAATTGCTGATCTTTTTTGCATTACAGCTTACATATCAGTACATACCACGATAATTGTAACGCATTACAATTATAAAGCTCTGTTCTCTTTGTCTTCTTACTCACCCCCCCGCCCCCTTTTTTCCCTTTCTGCCTCCTTTTCCTCTCTTCTCTCTCTCTCTCTCCTCTCTCTCTTCTCTGCTCTCTCTCTGTTCATCTCTCATCTCATCTTTCCTCTCTCTCTCTCTCTATTTCCTTGCATCCTTTGCGGGCCCTTTTCCCTATCGCTGGGGCCAGTACCCCATGGGGTCCCCCTGCAGAGTAGCATGTGCTACTCAAGTATAAATATAATATTGCCCCTAATTAAACCAATGCTGCAGGCAAACGCAATGCCCTTTGTATTAATCACAACTTACGAGATTCATGAATTTGTATTCATTTTGAGAGCTTTTTCAATCATAAATCAGAAAATACTCGGGCCTCGTGGGACCGAGTACTCGTGGGATCGGGACTCGTGGCAAGAAATATTCGGCCTTCGTGGGACCGAGTTTCGTGGGACGAGGACTTCATGGGAAAATACTTCGGACTTCGTGGACCGAGGACTCGTGGATCGAGGACTCGTGGGACCGAGGACTCGTGGAAGACCCCGATTGACACCTGTCAAAAACAGGCAGCCTTTTAAATTTTGAAACTGAACACTGAACAAAAACTGATAGTTATTATTCACCCCATAAATCGGTCATGTAAGGCGAAAATCGCCACTTGACATTGTCAATATCATTAGAGGAAAGTGCCCGAATTGGACGTTTGCGAGTTGACCAAGTTTCATACAAATATTGAAAATAAAACCCAAAACCACACTCGCAATAACTCATATCATCACGCACCATCTCACTGAAGACAAAAAAAAAAAAAAGAATCACAAAAAAAAATTCATAGCTAAACGTTATAATACATGTACGTTAAATTTTGCTCCTAAAATTTACAGATTTTTGCTTCAAAATGTTGAAGCCCCTGCGCGCTTAGCGAGAAGTTACGAAAAAACATCGGGAAAAATGCGTTTAAATTTTAAAAATTTTGTGGCCAAATGAAATCGTGGCTGGATCTCAAATTGAAGAGCGTCATTTTCCCTAACAAAAAATAATTCGACAGCCTATTGATACAATGCTTTTAACAAGATGAAAATTTCAAAAACCGGTGTGTGCAAGAATCTAAAAATGCTCAAAATCACCCCATATTCATACAAAGTATGTTTCAGGTATATTTTAAGATTTCAAAAATTTCCCGCAAACAAGCGCCTGTGTGCGCGTTGCGCCGCCGACTTTGTAATCGCGTAAAACTCAGGTTTTTTTTCTTGATTGGCAATTTAGACAATTCTTTAGGAGTTGTTATATATTTTTTAAATCGTTTCAGCCGAACATACGGCGCACGCGCTCAATCAAATTTCAATTCCGCGTGTGCGTTCAATGGGGCAAATAACGTTAAAAACATAACAAAACATACGTCTTAGAATCCTCCAAAAGCTCCGTCCGGAAGTCAAAACCCAATTTATTTTTTCAACATGGTTTTGAAAGTTTATGACATAGTAAATATAATCCACTATAATTATAAAATTGTGGGGTCTAAGCAATAAAGCATCGCGCATTTTCTATGCAAACCCAAATTTCATTTTTTTTTTTCAATCAAATTTCATCCAAATTTAGTTATCAATCGGGATAAAATATGGCTTGATTTTCCCCAAATGCTTTTCATGTTAAGGCCTGAGACAGTTCCCAAAACATCGATTGTAAAAGGTAATTTAAATGTAAAATTCATAACATTTACACAATTCATTTTCTTTTTTTTTCAAAAGTTTATTTCACTCTTTTCTTTCCGTTTCATTTTTTATCTCTCTCTCCTGTAGCCAATTGCTGCATACTTTTTCGCATTACCACTTACATATCAGTTACCATACCACCGATAATTGTACGCATTACATTATAAAGCTCTAGTTTCCTCTTTTCTTCTTAGCTCACGCACCCCCCCCTTTTTCCCCTTCTCTCCTTTTCCTCTCTTTTCTCTCTCTCTCTCTGCGTCATCTCTCTCTCTCTCTCTCTTTCTCTCTCTCGATCTTTCTCTCTGTCTCTCTCTTCTATTTCCGTTTCATCCTTTTGCGGAGACCCCTTTTCCGCTATCCGGGCCAGTACCCCGTTGGGTTTCCCCCTCAGAGTAGCATATGCTTACTCCAAGTATAAATCATAATATTGCCCCTTATTAACCAATGGCTGCCAGGCAAAACCAATGCCCGTTGTATTAATCACAATTTTACAAGGATCAATAATTTAGTATTCATTTGAGACTTTTTCCATCATAAATCAGAAAAATACTCGGCCTCGTGGGACCGATGTACTCTGGGATCGAGGCAATCGTTGCAGAAATATTCGGCCTGTGGGACGAGGTTTCGTGGGACCGTGGACCATGGGAAATACCGGACTCGTGGACGGCGAGGGACTCGTGGATCGAGGACTCAGTGGGAAGTACCCCGATTGAACCTGTCAAAACAGCAGCCTTTTGATTTTGAAATGAACTGAACACAAACTGATAGGGTATTATTACCCCATAATGGTCATTGTAAGGGGAAATGCGCCACTACTGTAACATGTAATATCATTAGAGGAAAGTTGGCCGAAATTGGACCGTTGCCGAGATTCGACCAAGTTTCATACAAATATTGGGGAAATAAAACCCCCAAACCACACTCCAATCAAACTCATATCAACACGCAACATCGATCACTGAAGACAAAAAAAAAAAAGAATCACAAACAAAAATCATACTAACGTTAAATACATGTAGCTTAATTTTGCTCCTAAAATTAGCATTTTGGCTCAAAATGTTGAAGCCCCTGCGCGCTTAGCGAGAGAAGTTAGAAAAACATCGGGAAAATGCGTTTAAACTTTTAAAATTTGTGGCCAAATGAATCGTGGCTGGTCTCAAATTGAAGAGCGTCATTTTCCTAACAACAAAATAATTCGACAGCCTATTTGATTAAGTGCTTTTTAACAAGATTGAAAATTTTCAAAAACCGGGTATGTGTCAAATCTAAAATGCTCAAAATCACCCCATATTCATACAAAGTATGTTTCAGGTCATTTTTAAAGAATTTCAAAAATTTCCGCACTGTAAGCGCTGTGTGCGCGTTTTGCGCGCACTTTTGTAAATCGCCGTAAAACTCAGGGTTTTTTTCTTGATTGGCATTTAGCACAATTTCTCTTTAGGAGTTTCTATATATTTAAATCGTTTCCACAGCCGGACCATTCGGACGCACGCGCTCATCAAATTTCAATTTTCCCGCGGTGCGTCAATTGGGGCACATAACGTAAAAACATAACAAACATATCGTCATTATAGAACTCCTCCAAAGCTCGTCCGAAAGCGTCAAAACCCAATTTATTTTTTCACATGTTCTGAAAGTTTATGACTAGTAAATATAATTCCACTTATATTATAAAATGTGGGGTCTAAGCAATTAAAGCATCGGGCATTTTCTCTATGCAACCCAAAATTTCATTTTTTTTTTTTTCAATCCAAAATTTCAATCCAAATTTAGTTATCATCGGGATAATATTGTTTGATTTTCTCCGCAAATGCTTTTCATGTTAAGGCTGAGACAGTTCCCAAACAGTCGAATTGTAAAGGTACATTAAATGTAAAATTCATAAATTACACAATTCATTTTTCTTTTTTCAAAAGTTTTTTCACTCTTTCTTTTCCGTTTCATTTTTTATCTCTCTGCTCCTGTAGCCAATTGCTGCATACTTTGCATTACACTTACCATATCAGTACATATACCACCGATAATGTACGCATTACAATTATAAAGCTCTGTATCCTCTTGTCTTCTTACTCACCCCCCCCGCTTTTTCCCCTTTCTCTCCTTTTCCTCCTTTCCTCTCTCTCTCTCTCTTCTTCTCTCTCGCTCTCTCTCTCTTTCTCTCTCTCTCTTTCTCTGCTCCTCCTCTTCTATTTCCTTTATCCTTTGCGGAGCCCCTCTTTCCCCTATCCGGGGCCAGTACCCCGTGGGTCCCCTCAGCAGTAGCATGATGCTACTCAGTTATTAAATTCATAATATTCGCCCCTATTTAAACCAATGCTTGCAGGCAAACCAATTGCGCGATTGTATTAATCACAACTTACAAACATGAATTTAGTATTCATTTGAGACTTTTCCATCATAAATCAGAAATTACTCGGCCTCGTGGGACGACGAGTATCGTCGGGATCGAGGACTCGGGCCAGAAAATATTCGGACCTCGTGGGACCGAGGTTTCGGGGACCCGAGACAATCATGGGAAAATACCTCGGACTCGTGGGACCGAGGACCTCGTGGGTCGAGAGGACTCGTGGAGAGACCATCCGATGAACCTGTCCAAAAACAGGCAGCCCTTTCTGAGAATTTTGAAACTGAAAGCTGAACACACAACGACTAGGGTATTATTCACCCACCCATTAAATCGTCCATGTAAGGGGATCGCCACTACAATGTAATATCAATTAGAGGAAAGTGCCCGAAATTGGGACCGTTGCGACGATTCGACCAGTTTCATACAAATATTGAAAATAAAACCCCAACCACACTCCAATGCAACTCATATCACACGCACAACTCATCACTGAAGACAAAAAAAAAAAAAAAAGGAAATCACAAAAAAAATCATACTAGTTAAATACATGTACCTTAATTTTGCTCCTAAAATTACTAGATTTTGCTCCAAAATGTTGAAGCCCCTGCGCGCTTGCTGAGAACGAGTTAGAAAATAACATCGGAAAAATGCGTTTAAAACTTTTAAAATTTGAGGTTTGATGATGCAGTTTCTTGCCCGTTTGAGCCGCGATCGTACTATCTAACTGAAAAAAAAACAAAAACAAAAGTGAGCTCTACAGTGCTAGAGTTACAACACTGCAATCAATGGGACTGGCGAGATTTTTTTACATACCTGTTTTCGACAATCCTGTGGCATTCATGCAGCGGCGCGGCCCCGAATCTGTCGGCAGAGAGTTGATGTGTAACTGGTGCGGCGAGTGAGTAAGATTTCAGCAGTGCGCGGTGCGTGCTGACTTTTCACGCCGGGTCAAATTTATGCAACGGCGTGTCTAATCTCGACAAGAAGGTAGGTGTTACAAAACTCTCTGATTTTTAGTACTCAAGTAGTTGCTGATTTTAAAAAAAAAAATTATAACAGTTTTTACTTATTATAGATTCTAGGGTCTAAAGGGACACTTCATGCTACCAAGTCTTTATTATTCGGTTGATATTTTTTAGAAACCACTTTCCCACTTTTATGGCAAGTGCGTCCATAAAGGATGTAGAAAATGTTTACAGTGCTTCGCATAGTCCATAATAAAGTTATAGACTAGGCCTAGGCCCTGGAAAAATTATAACTAATACAACACTAAAAAGGAGGAAAAACTCAGCCACTCGTACAGGAGAATTACTTTCCCACAGCCTGCACTGCAGAGCGCCGTCATTCACTATGATAGTATGCGCTGCGTGCGGCAAATTGCTATATTGTTAAAGAGTCGTCCAGATCAACTCGGCCAATACCAAGCAGTCGGCATCGCCACAGAGCCAAGTTCTAGTTACATTGCTTGATAGTGTGCGAGCTAGCGATTGGGCTATACTTTCTGCATCGGACCTTTACCGAATCAATAATTTGGTATAGGTAGAGTTGAATCAAGCCTTCCTGTCCCATAGCCAAGATAAAGTGAACTTTGTTTGGACATGTTAGTCTTTTTCAGCCGTGTCCACATGTTGTAATAAAGCGGGGAAGCCAATGCACTTGATTTTGTTTGAGAATCTATTTTGGTTTCAGTTACGTTTAGCTTCTCTAGTGGGTTAGTATGTTGCTAATATACATTTATGTTTTGTTCCAGTTTCGTTCATATTTAATAACGAAATTCAGATACATATAGGGCTTGAAATATAAATATCTCGCTTTGCACAAAACTAATTCCGATTGAGATTCGCCGCATGATAATCAATAGGAAGTTCGTGGCGAATCTCAGCATGAAAAACTTACTCTCGGAAGTTAGAACTTTGACCTTAACTTATATTTTGAACGAAGCGCAGCAGATTCTGCCGCAGATTGTGTTTTCGCACATCTACGTTCATTTGAAATAAGTTGGATTCGTTACCGAAACGTGTGTGTCGTTTCTGAAATTCATACAACACTCATCAAAAGTGATTCAAAACGAAGTTTGAGGAGTGGATAAACAAGGCGAAACGGAAGTTTAATGAAGACCTTGGATATCCAAGAAATCATTCCATCGAGAAAAGCGGTTACGTTAAAAAAATGTTTTATTTCACAATAATTAATAAATTTAAATCAGAACTCTTCGGATTCTAATGTTCTTGCCCTCGCGGGGCTCCGCTAAGTTGCATGCGTGGTCTAAAAGTTAGATCTAATGTTAGATCTAGATCTAGAGTTCTATAGAGTAAAGTGCCCAAAATTGACCACTTTAAGCTTTTTGCAGCTCACGTTTGAAATGAAAAACATATCATCTTTCATTTTCAACAGAATTAGAAGATATTATAAATTAAATAATTGTTAAAAAATTTTAAAAATAAAAAACTACTTTGATAGTAAAAATCAGAAGTTTTTAAAACAGCCCTACCTTCTTGCGAGATTTAGACATACGTCTGCATAAATTCGACAGGCGTGAAAGTCAATACGCACCGCGCGCCGCTGAAATCTTGGCTCACTGCGCAGCACGCGGTAGCACATCTGCGCTCTGCCGAACAGACCGGGGCCCCGCAGGCATGAATCACCGGTCGAAACTAGGGCAGAAGAAGAAATCTTGCAAGTCACATGATTGCAGTGTTTGTAACTCTAGTACTGTAGAGTCACTTCCGGGTTTCTTTTTTCAGTAGGATAGTTACGACTCGGGGGCTCGAACGTGGCAAAAACTGCGTCATCAAACCTCCAATTTTCGGAGTTTTAAACGCATTTTTTCCGCTAATCGGTTTTTTCTTAGGCGTTTCTCCTAGGGCGCGCCAGCGGGCTTCAACTTTTGGAGCAAATATTGAATCTTTAGGAGCAAAAAATTAAGGTATTTAGTATTGATTTTTTTGTGATTCTTTTTTTTTTGTTTGTGTTCAGTGACGATGTGTGCTTGTGATATGAGTTGATTGGAGTGTGTTTGAGTGAGTTTTGGGGTTCTATTTTCCATATTTGTCTGAAACTGGTCGAATCTCGGCAAGGGTCGAATTTCGGGCACTTTACTCTATGCTTCTAATAATCTGTTGAAAATGAAAGATGATATATTTTTTTTTTTCAAACTAACGTTAGAGCTGCAAAAAGTGGTCGAATTTCGGGCACTTTACAGTTTACTCTATATTTCTAGATCTCTAACGTTAAATGTTGTTAACGTTAATAAGTCTAACGAGTAACAACAACGTTAACTTAACGTTGTTAACGTTAGAACTTTCACTTTCATTTGACAATCCACCCAAAGAAGAACGAACAAAATTGTTACAAGCACTGACGAAATGAATGGCAGTAAATGGAATGGTGAATTTAATATTCCAGGATAATGCCAATAACAACAACAATGACCAAGTCCAAACGACCAAACTTGCATCAACATTACAAATTTTAACACGTTCAAGAATCAAACTTCACACACTCACACAAATATAATCATGCCGGACCGTTCAAAAAGAAAGAGACCCTTATTTATATGTATTACCTCAAAAAGTGAGCTTATCCGGTGCCTGTCGAGGTAGTTTTGAACCCTTTGTTGACCTGCCATCGTTCTTCAGGCAATAGCCTACTTAAATAGGCCTTTAAAGTGTATTAAAGCACAATTTTCTTCGGCTAGTCACTCCAATTCATTCGGTAGCACATAGCTAGCTATTTCGATATTACTTAGTTTGGCGATCGATATTATCGGCAAGAAAAGATTTCGAATAAAAAAAAAAAAAAGGTAATAAAAAAGAAGGATAAATATAGGAAAAATTAGTAGAGTAGTTAAAAGAAGGAGAAAAGCAAGGAAAATGCATAAGACATGATACAAGAGAAGATGAAACAAGGAGAAAAGAAAGAAATGTAAAATGATAGAAAAGCAGACAAAAGAAGGTTTAAAAAATACATGATCTTAATAAATCGCGGTGAAAACAAAGAAATATATAGGCCTATGACAATCTTTGTATAGAAGAAACGATGACTGAAACAACACATATTATAAGAAGTGACACTAAAAGAATTATAAAGAGGAAGATGTCTGTAATTTAGAAGCAAACAAAGAATTAAGTACAAGAGATGATATGATATGATAGAAAAGAAGATGATAAAGGACATATTGGAGTGAAAACAGAGAAGTACATAGGAAAATGTACTATCGCTCATAAAGGTTGGATATGGTCCAGCAACATCCAAGTTATTCTAGCTTTAAATTTCTTGAATGAGTTTGTCCACACGTTCTCTTCCGCGGCCCTGGCTGACGTCCCGGTTTTCAACTATTCCCAGGGATTTTAGGGGGAAAAAGTTTGTCGACCCCCAATGCTCATCTTTGCCTCTTTTTTTTTTTTTTTTTTTTTTTTTTTTTTTTTTTTTTCCATTATGGGGCCACTATCTGTTTCGGCCGCATAAGCAAGGTCCCTTCAGTCGTATCTTATAAGATAAGATAAGATTTTATTAAACTCTCATCGAGGAGTATAGGCCCTAGGCCTATGAGAGTCTCAACACTAACCAATAATGAATTTATGCATGAAAAAAATGAACATATTTACAATAATGATATGCATATACCAATGAACATAATATCAATGATAAATACAAATGTTTGCATTGTGAAAGTTCAAGAATATAACAAGAACACCAATAACAAACTAATATTAGACAATTACAATGTAAAACGCACTCATCCGGGCTGGAGTTTGCATTATAAGAAAAATAAAGTAAAATCGAAAAAGCACAACACTGAAAATTTCATCAAAATCGGATGAGAAATAGCAAAGTTATGAATTTTCTTAGGTTTTGAATTTTTTAGGAAACAGTTCTTCAAATTGGCAAACTGATGATGTCTCAGTCCCCCTACTTTCTTTGTATTTTATTGTATGAAATACCAATTATCAAGATTTTCTGCCCCAAGGACATAAAAACACGGATTAATCCTTCTGGAATGTTCAAGGTCACAAGTGCCACTTATTTCAGTATGAGGGACAGATTTTCTGTACACGCAATATATGAAAAAATTAGATAAATAGGATTTCATAATACACAAGAAGTAGGGGGACTGTGACATCATCAGTTTGCTCATTTCAATATTCAAATATTCAAATGAGACAATGAGACACTTGCCAAGAACTGTTTTACAAAAAAAAATCAAGACCTAAAAAAATGCATAACTTTGTTATTTTTCATCCGATTTTGATGAAATTTTCTGTGTTGTGCTTGATGAATTTTACTTAATTTTACAAAACTTTTTCATTTCAGCCCGGACTCCTCCTTTAATCATCCTGCCACTTCTAGTAGTTACATTCACTCTGGCGACTGTATTATTATCAATAAATCTTTCGTCAATGAATGATTTAGAGAAGTGCAACATTACTATTCTAATGAATTTTTGTCAAGTTTTTTTAAATGGCACCTTTTATTTAAACTAAACAATCTACCCAACACATGGTCTTATAAAATATTCTGTGGGTATGTACATATGTCTTTCTTTACTAAAGAAAGGACATACATATTAAATAATGGAACTTATCTCCAACTTCCTTCAGCGAGCATAATGTACATAAATCATCATTCACTGAATCTCGAGAAAAACAATTGTTATTGATGGGTAGCCTATGCGACCTGCATCTGAATTTACATAATGTAGTTGCCACAGTTACACTTAAAATTAAGAAATACTTCTCTAAAGCTAATTTTTTTCATCATCTTATAAGAAGGGAGGGGTTGAAGTAAAAAGGGTGATTGATGAGAAATTTGAATATTTTACCTTTATGTTAAAAACAAAAGAAAAAAAAACAACCATGATTCTTTAAACATTCTCATTTTTTCAACAACAACAAAAATTGTTTCAAGGTTATATAAATGTATTTGTTGTTTACCATAGAGATGTTTATACATCTCTATGTTGTTTTCCTACAGTAAAATGAATCGTCAATTTGCGACTCTCATACGTATACTGATTACAACATTTATTTTTGAATTATCATATTTTTATTTAATCATTTTATTTGGTATGAATATGTTTTTATTATGTTTCAATTATTAAAAAGTATCAACGATATTTTTTGGTATTGTAATTATATTTTCATTGTAAAATTGTTTTCAATAGCAGATTTACTTGATTTAGATTGGCAACGCTGAATTATTTGAATTAAATTTTAAAGCTGCTTAATTCTAACAATTACGTAATGTGTGGCAATCTCGTGAAACAAGCGGCGATGTCGACACAATCATATTGAACTCTGTAATTCTAAGATATATTTTGCATTCGCCAAAGACTTTTCAATAATATGGCCGAGGAAAATAAGGTCGTAGTTGAAGTAGTAATTGAACACGGCCACGGTGCCAGTGATGAGAAAGCCGTGGCACTGGCAGCATCGAAAAAGCAGGTAGAAATTGGTGACATGGAGAACGGGAAAGAGCAAGCACAGGCAGCCGAAGCTTCGCCGGGAGCGATGGGTGACGATGGTGGTACGGCAGGCGTGGGATCTGGAAATATGTCTGAAGAGCAATTACATGTGTATGCAGGGCATGAACGTGGGAATTATCCTCTCTATGAAGATAGAAAACCAGTCGGGAATTACGAATGTAAGCATCTGAACAAAGACATGATGGATTGTCTAGTTAAATTTTGAGCCTCAAACTAACAAATATAACCTCACAGCATAGTGCATTTTTAGGCCTAGTCTAAAAAAAAAAAAAAAAGTGTAAAAAAGTAGACTAGTCTAATTCTAAGATTGTAAGAAAAGATAACTTTTTGAGATAATATACTTTTTTATTTTCGCTTAAAACTTTGATATTTTCCATGGGACTATAATAAAAAAATTACTTGTATGCTCTTCCCACCTCCCAAGTACATAGGCCTAGATCTAGACTCTACAAAAATAATTAATTGAAATCAAACAAGCATAGCCATAGAATTTTTTTTTTACATCTCTTATTTGCATGATTGATTTTTTTTCTTCAATTTTTCATCTCAGATTTGGAACACACGGCAGATATTCAGTGAGTAGCTTTTTACCTACGTTGTCTTTATCATGTCTAGTTTTCTGTAAATGTGTTCATCTTCCAAACATTGATATGTTTCAGGAAAAAGTATTTTGGGATAATTTGTTTCTCTCTCGAAATGACACTGAATTTTTCACGGCCCATGTACACTTGAATGTTATTAAAGTGATGAATTTTCTTGAATTTGCAAAATGCTGTTTTATAAGATATTGCTTTATTTATTTCTTTTATTTTTTTGTTTTTTTTGCAGGCTTCATTCATGTATCCTTTACCTGATATTTTTCAATATGATAGGCCAATGGCCCAATGAGCTTGATTCACATTTTCACTGCTGCATCATATGTGCTATGTCGGGTGTCTTCTTCAGGAGTGCGATATTATATACATTTATGTACATAGAAAAATGAGTGCACAACATTATGTACAACTTTAATTGTGATGTGCGTTTACCTTTGCCTTTGATTATTAAGTATTAGTGTGAGATTTCATAGGAAATGCTTCTCCATGAATGTTAATATCATGTAACAACTTTCTGTTAAATTTGGCATTCAAAACATATTTATGCAGTGAGGTGGGGGGGGGGGGGGG
>CALNVZ010002974.1:40641411-40651595 GCA_940671915.1 Paracentrotus lividus
GTGGGAGGATCAGTCAGTCAATAGCCTCACGAGAAAAACCCTTAAATTGGAATGTACAGTTATCAAAATTATGCCTACATATACTTGCATGCAGCCTTTGAAGCAAATCCTGAAATAGTTTTTCATGCCTGTTAACATTTCAGAAATAATAAAAGGGGAAAAGGGAAAACGTAAATTGAGCAGTATGGTGGGATTCATTTTTGGTGTAGTTTACTTTACATATTCTAAATTTAGTTTCAAATGCTGTTTTCCTGAGCACGAGTTTCATTGTACAGGGGGTGATACATTAAAGGAATCATTTGAAGAAGTAAGTACATTTGATTTCTTATATCCTTAGATTGTCAATTAATAGTTTTTCTAAGATAATTGTAAAATTTGAAAATTCATATTAAAGAGAGAGAGATTGGCTGAAATCACTTGACATTATCTAGTATATAACTCTCATAATGAGAACATGTATTCCAAACATTAAACAATCTAAGTTTTTAGTACATATAGTGCTTTTTTGTTGCTTAAAGCAATATACCATAATATAAAGTGTGTTTCTCATTATTTGCATTCAACTTTAATAGACAGTGTAGACTAGGGGGGCGTTTCACGAAACCATCATAAGTCTAACTTCTTGACTAAATCGGAGATAGTGAACAACTTGTCCACAAGCGGGTTCCACAAAGCCCTCTCTGACAAGATGGTGGACAACTAGCTGACTAAATACTTATGACAGCTCCGGACCTGTCATATCTTTTGGATAGTGCTTACACGTCAATCAAACGCAATTTATGGGAAGCGATCAATTTAGGCGAATTGTATTTGTCGCAGCAATCTTGATTTTCTCATTTCTGTTATTATAAAATGTGACAACCTCAAGATATTAGTCTAATATGCAGAAAATAAATGGTTGTTAATGATCTAGTGCTTTTTATATCTAGTCAAGAAATAACATGAAGTAAATATATCAAATCAGGAAATAATATTGACTAAATTTATAATCATCATTTAGCCTACCATAAAGTTACTTAAAGAGACCCGTAAAGACTACGTTGAGAGTAAAATCGATCTCATTAGTCCCAAAATTGTTTAATAAGTAACTTTAAATATTTTTAAATTTGTACTGTTTCTTTTTGTCAGCGAACAAAAGAAAATAGAGGAAAACATCAATCTAGTTCCATTTTCAGCTAGAATATTTTTTTAATAGTCTGTTTTACAAATTCTGCAAATTCTGCAAATTAGCACATACGGGGGTACCCGTCTCATGTTCTGATGTGGTCTTATTAATATCATGATCAAAACCTTCCAGATATATGCAGTAAGTGACAAGGTGTATTTTAATACAAATTTGTATACATTTTACATAATTCTATGAGTTTTCATAATGTTTTTGACCGATTTCATCACATCAATTTTCCATAACATTGAATTTTTTTCTGAAACATAATTTCTAAATATTAGCGAAACCGTGATTAAGGCTATTACTCCAAGACATCATCTCTGATAATATCGATATCACAGGTTTTTCGAGCTTGGAAAGAGCTTCGTGTAACCGACTTACATGTAGTAAGATTGGAGCTAACTCCGTGGTTGGCGGATAAGGGCAAGTCCAAGCTATTTTGCACTAGTAACGCGTGGGACATCACAAGTATATTTAGCCCTATATCTTAAATTTAGTAATCATAGTTAATGTTCTTGGGTGGTTTCTGGTAGATAGTAGGTATCTTCATACAAAACAACAAAAATAATCGAATTGCTCGTTACATAATTAATTTATGCTAATTAATTCACAACGTAACGCGTGGGACCACAAATACATATTTTTTTTCTTGTTTAACTTTGTTTCTGAAATATTGTGAAAATAATTGCAAGTCCTGGAAAATCATTGCAAACAACTTGTATACATCTTTACTGAGATTAATAAAAGTTCATAAACATTCATCAATTAGTTTTCTCTCAAGGTCAATTTTAAAAAGATAGGTATGTAACGGCGTGGGACAAGTAACGCGTGGGACACTTTTGTCATTATGCATAATGTACTGTAAATGACACCTTTCATAAAAAAAGGTGATTTGGTATTTATTTAAGCAAATAAAACAGAATACATAATTTTTTACTCCATTTCCTGGAGGAAATGTTTTATTTATCCCAAAAAATCAATTAATTGATTAATTATTACATGAATAAATGTACTTAAAGATATTATTTTTATTGAAGCGTTATGAATAATTGTCTCATGAAAAAGGATGAAAATAGGCTCTTCAGATTACACTCATTGTACCAGGACAACTGGCCCCTGGACAATTACCCCTAGGACAACTACGCCAGAAATAGGTATGGGTTAGGTGTATAGGTTATGGGGTATATTTTAGAGGGGGAGGAGGCAGTTGTCTAAGGGGTAAATTGTCTCGGGGTAGTATGTTCTAGAACCATATGTTACATGTAGGCCTATTAGTAACACATGCCTATCATCATCACTGCAAAGCTGTTTTCATTGTTACTGTAGTGAAAGTTCATTGGGTATACCTGTGCATCTGATATTTACAATTATAATTTAATAATTTCAAAACGTAAACCTTGAATTTGGACAATATAAATCCTCAGTAATCATATGTTTACATACTCAAGTATACTTACATTCATTCTGTTTTGTGACTACATGACAAAAAGAAGGTATATGTATAGTACCTTGTGAACAAAAGTTGGTAAAAAAAACAGAAAGATATGCATGTGATAGGTCGCACAATATAAAATGAAACTTAAAGATACTTTCCACAATACATGTTAACAGCATCGACAGCATATTGTCTCTCTCTGAATGACAAACTTTGAATAAGAATGAACAATGGAAGTTATGGAATAACTCAAATGCACAAAGCTTCAGTCTAAAACTACATACTATTTCGTTAAAGACTATATAAAAGGGCCCAGGGCTACCTGTACATGGCCATGCGTTATGAGGTGGGCCCTTTTCTGTTACAACCCAAGTTTTCCAAGGAATTGTACCGTTTTTATTCAATTAAATATTCTTCTTACATTTGACATCTTATACCTATAAAAGTATACATATTCTGAAAGAGAATTGTCTGAGGAATCCAAAAATACTATCAGAAAAGAGATATGGGGAAGTCATAAGGAGTTACAGAGCCAAATATGTCGAAAACGGTTGGAAAAAAGTACTTCCAGAAAAAGGTTACCATGGAAACAAAATTTCACCCTACAACAAAAAGACATGCATATTTGAACTCCTCAGAGTCAGACCTTTCCAACAATGTATAACTTGTTATGGGTAAGCTTTTTAAAAATAATTTTGCGCGATCATCTTTTCAGCGAAAATTTCTGATAGGAAAATTTGGGTAAATATGTGTTACAATGGGTAATGCATGATTTACTTCCAAAATATGACACAGTTTTGTCTTATAACCTATTTGAAGTTATACTAGGGTTTAATACATGAACATACTTGCAAATACTTACTACAATAAAATATATCTACAGTGCTTATTCAAACAATTAATTTGATCTGGTTCATGTTGAGGCATGTTAACCGACATGTGCAAGGTATCTCTGAGATGATCTACCTGGTGAGGATAAAGCATATCAAGCCAATGCAGTGATGTTCAATTGTAAAATGTAGAAGACAATACAATAGAAATTTAGGATTATACCGTTAAAAAAATGCAGGTACATGTACCTCCTTGAAGTGATATTCATGTATTTAAATGTAGGTCCATGGGTTGAAATATTCTAAATGATTTTATAACATTATGTCTCTGCAAAGTAGTGTTTTGGGTGGTTGGATTTGCTGTGCATCATCAATATAACTCAATCCAATTATTACAGTTCCTTTTGTTTTGTGTAAACAAAGCATCTATAGGTAAATGATAGTGAGAATACAATTAAACATGTAGGCTGAATAAATAAACCCATGTCCTAGCATCAACTAATATTTTACTTCACTTTGTGAATCGTAGAAATACCTGACCTCCACAATCTAGACAAGTTAAATCACATTATTTTACTGATTTTACATTAATTAAATTGATTAAACTTAATAGCCTAATTAGGTATTCTTAATTTCATATTTTACACACTGTTACTAATAGGTAGATATAATATTCCAATTTATACTGTCTATGTTAGATTTTATCGATTTAAAACCTGATTTATTAATGCAACAGAATTTAATGCTCCTCCTCCTCATTTGCTCCTCTCTCCTCCACCACGTGCAAAAATGGCTACTTCAAGTTAATTAATTGTTAATTACTTGTAAATGAGTGCACCCATGGTATTCTATTCTAATATTAAGTTATTGGCAGATATATTTCCTTCACATTGGTCCAAAATACCCATATGGCACATGTATTTAAAATTTTATATCATTTTCAATGTTTGTGCTTGTCGCAGCAAATGTAATCGGCACCAACCTAATAGGGCGCCAGATTAAACACTTGGCCACAAGCATGCACATTAACAGTATGCCTTTAATGCCAACCGCAAATGACAAAAAGCTCTTGTAAACTAAAATAAATGTAAATAACCCTTAAAAACACGTTACTTTCTTCATTGCTATGGAGGATTATAATTGTGCAGCTTTATGCAAGACAAATGTTATTGTTTGATAGATATGAGATAAAAATTTTAAAAAAAAACTTATTTTTGGCACATTTTCACCTCTGCGAAAATCCCCAAGAGTCTTTACCTGGGAAGGTAATTTTAATTAATTATTTCATTTAATTAAGTCTTGGTATGGCAAATGATGCACTGAATCATGTTAACTGACATTCAATGTTCAAAAAGCTTAAGGGAATTCAACTTCCTTTTGGCAAAACTTAATGTACTTCCATACGTTTACACACGTTGTCCCACACGTTACTGAAATTCCACGCGTTACCAAATCTAATTAAAGATTGTGTTAATTAGATGAATCAGACTAAACTTTTTCTTCTGATATGATGAAAGCCTACTGTAAATTTGGTCTTTTGAAAGTCTCATGAAAATTCATCACTATTTTTCTGCAAATGAAGAAATATGACCTAAAAAAGTAAACCGTTCTGGTACATGTCCAATTTTGTACCATCCCTCATTTGACATATTTAATTAGTGAGAAACTGAAAATCATAAACATGATAAACTTTCATTCAGACTTTAAGTCCCACTACTAATTTGGAATAGAAATGTGTAAAACTTTTAGATACCTTTTAAAAAAGCAAAATTTTTAATGTCCCACGCGTACTCAAATTTTTAATTTATGCAAATATTTATTATTATTGGTCATTCATGAGCATTTTTATTTTTCGTTATAAAATTCATGTACTTTACATCTTGGCTTTAAATGACACCAAGTTTGTCTTATTGAACCATTTTGAAATTCATCTTGAGTGATCAAATAGCTGACTCATAAAGATATGACTATCTTTCCATGGTTTCGTAAACGACCCTAGAATTTATTTTTACATGCAGACCCAAATAGTAATACCAATTATGGGTGTTCAATATTGCTAGGATAAAGATCATTATTCTTTTCACATTGCACCAATCCCATATGTGTGTAGTGTAAATGATGATGTACTTGTAAGCAAAAAATTAATCAGTATTGGTAAGAGAATGAGTGGGCATCGGGAAAGGGGGGGGGAGAAAAAAGGAGAGATGTGCATAAAGGGACCTGTCATCATTATCGTAGCCTGCGTTGCATGTTCAATGCACGCACAGGTCCGGGTCAACTTCTGCGATTCCTGCGTTTTTGTAGTAAGGCTATTTAAAAACTTCCTGCATGTCGTACAGCATCTGTACCTGCAAGGTACCTCCGCTGCACGAATTTTCTATGAAATCCATCGTAGGGAGTTGCACGTCGAAGTACGGCGAGTTGTGACCGCCGCATTATATATAGAATTTTGTTGTTGATCTTTTACTTGTCATTTTACTCATTTATTTGTCACATACCGTGTACATGTATTTGATCATCTAAACTGTCTAGTAATGATATATCTCACTATTTCTCATTCAGAGAGCATCTCTCTCTATCTCTCTTCCGCCCCTAATCTTGCTGTTAACTACAAGATTATAATTTTCTCTTCTATTTTTTCATTGCGATTATGTTTTAATTTTCTTCCATTGCTTCTGTACAATGAATGTGATCATTTTATCTTTCATGTTCAGCCTTCTTTTTTTGTACCTCTTTTCACATTTTTTTTTAATAATCCCTACCCACTCCCTACACACCCTGGAAAAACACACAGTCACGTATACTTTTCATTTGCACTATTCATGAACAAAAGGAATTATGTCTAACTCATGTGTGTGCAGTGCACTTGTTATTCATTCAGAATAAAATAGCAAGGACATGTAAACATGATGCCTTATTCCAGTAACCTGGAGAGATGGGTAGGGAACTGGGAATAAAAGACTTACATTGATGAAACAAGAAAGAATAATTCTCTAAATGCCTTCACAGTAAAAGAAAAATATGTAATCGCAAGCACTTGAGTTGAACAATTTACTCTGCAGTGTCCTAGAAGAGCTCTGATAAAATACAGATAAAAATCAAGAATGTTTATTTTACAGCAAAAAACCTGTTATTTTGGTCGAAAAAAAAAATTATTTTAGATGGGTGCCATTTTCAATTTTCATTAATCTATCAACCAAAGAAAGAGTGCAAGGGGGGGGTTCATGGTTGCATGGGCAAAATCATTGTGAAGGCATGCACTACAAAGAATTTTAATAAATTGCCTGTGGCAAGGAAGGTAGCCAGACAATCTTGTGGTCCCTCTTTCATGTCATTGTTAGTATATTCTTTCTCAATTGTTTGTTTTGTCTGCTATTATATTCTTATGCACAGCACACCTTCTCATGTTTTCTCACATATCATTGTAACACAAAAGATTGTTTGAGCGCACCTTTGAGGGAGGGTGAGAAAAATTGTTTTGGTACTTCACCAGCCCAAGTTGAGAAATAGTGTACTTAGAGGAAAACACAATGTCAGCTTAAGAGTGAACTTCTTCTTCACCAGCTCAAGTTTAGTCCATTGCCCTATTAATTAATGACCTCGGTTTGGTTGGTTGGTTGGTTGCTTCAATACTGCATACATGCACTTCACAGGGTTGCTGTTATACATGCTAAATTAAAGAAGAAAAAAAAAACGGGGTGGGGGGGGAACCCTGCAATTTAGCCATTATAATGGAAAATTGCCACTTGGTTAAATTCATATTCATTTGGGAATAAGACGGAAATGTAATTAGACCATTTGTCTATTTAGACCAATTGGCAATTAGATCAAGAGGGCATAAGACCAAGACGATTTAGACCATGATGTAATAGACCAAGGGAAAATAGACCATAGCCCATATGGTATTAGACATTCAAGAATTGGACCAACTGCTGTTAGACCAGGTGTATACAACCATTATAATAAAGGAAACCTTATATATTCCTGATCTGGCTAATTCATAATATCAGAATTGTTCACTATTTCTAAATTCCTGTCTGATGAAGAAGCAAGGCGTGTAGATGTAAAGAAGAGATCCTCTTTTTTTTTCTTTTTTTTCTTCTTTTTGTTGTTGTTGAAGCATCAGTCTTGTCAACTTGACTCAATCAATTTGGGCTAGGCATTTGCTTAGAATGAGTGCATTTGTGGGCTCATCACAATAGATTGTAATGATGATAAGGAGAAATGTTGCTTGTATAGGAGTGTGATTCAAAGTACCTAGATGTGCTTTGTGAAAAAATAGAAGTGTTTTCATTGGTATTAATCAAAAGGATAATCTTATTCTATTCTAAGTTATGAGTGTTCCAGTACATCTAGGTTTCAATCACTCTCTATCCTCTGGAGATATTTTGAATATTTTGATACAGGAATAGATATATGATAAAAAGTGTGAAAATCTTCCCAAAGTCAAGGAAATTGAAAAATAATATGTGGGTGGAATAACTTGTAAGGATGGTTTAATTGTTTGATCTTTTCAGGTTGTCCTAGCAATGTTTGATTAATGACTGACATCCAATGTGTAGAGAAGACCATTACAAAGATGTCGAAGCAGAAGGTATGACCATATCATACAGATTCATCATTAATCTGTACAGAAAGACTGATAACAGAATTGAAAGAAAGTCATTTTATATTAGTTTAGTCTAAGTGTTAGTGTGATGATCCCTTGTATTAATACTTGTACAAAATTATTTGGGATCAACCTATGAACATGTAGCAAGGCCACGCAGAAACTAAGAAAAGGTTAGACATTGACAGATTTCTATAGAGAAAAAGTGCTGCTCTAAGTTGTTTGATGCAAAGTTGAGATATCCCTGTTTTCCTTTTAACACTACTCTTTTTCATTTCTTCTTCACTCTTCTCTCTCTCTCTCTCTCTTCTCTCTCTCTCTCTTCTTCCCTCTCTATCGTTATATGTTTCTCCATATCTTTCCCCATCTTCTTCTTCCCTTCCTTTCCATTCTCCATTCCCTCTCCTTTCTGCTTCATTTCTGCTTGCTTCTCTATTTCTTCTCTTTCCTGTGTCTCCTTATTATATCTTTTCCTCCTTCTCCCTCTCTCATCCTTCCTTCTCTCATTCATTCACCATCCCTCCATCCCTATTCCATTCTACTCATCTGTTTCTCTCACCAATCTTCCTTGCAGGTGATGATATGAAGTCTTTACTCTACCATTTCTAGATGAATGGCTATTTGTCTTCTCAACAGATCCGTTCTTCATTCCAAGGGTAAGACTACAAACTCCCCTGAACCCTTGACCCAGTGCAGTACAGCATTTTCTAATGTTGTGAATAAGTCAGGTTTCCACCTTAAATTTGCACCACAATATTTTCACTCGCTCTATATATCCTTTGACAAAGAGAAATTTACTCATCATTTTTAATAATATTATATTAACATGCATGAATTAAGTTTAGTCGTGAAATAGAAGCAGGACATAGACTATGAAGGTTGGTCATGAAATACTATTTTATCTCCCATTTTTTACTCTTGAAAGTTTGTTGAGGTTAAGTGCCACAGCAGAGATTAATTTTTCTTCTTTTTTTTCAGATGAATAGTTTACAAATTGTAAAGTTTTATATTGTTAAACAAAGTTTATATAAAAAGTGAACCATGAATATATGGACACCAATATTAGATACATGTCACTTTGTTAAGATACATGTACCAAATTACAGTGTTACAGCGCCCATTGGATGGACTCTGAGTTTATAGGTCTCCTAGTTACTTAACCACCTTTTGAGATGCAAATTTGTGTAGAGTGTGATGCCTGGTTAATAGCTGTATACACATGTACATGTACAGCAATACTTGTCCCGATGAAATCCATAGCAGTTTGCAAGCCACTTCCTCACTTGTAAAATACCAGGCCCTTTTATTGTATAAGCCAATATTTCCGTGATTTTGGATTAGTTGGGGAAATTCGCGAGAACAAAATTTTGCGATTTGGGTGATGCTTTCATTAGTATAAATAGCCTTGTATTTAAGTAGAAATTTTTGCGATGACTGACTCGCAAAATTCGCGAAAATAAAGTCACCACAAAAATACCCACTTATAAAGTATAACATATCTGATCCATGGCAAAGTTGTTAGAGACTGATACTTACTTTCTCCTAATTCTTAATTCATGTCTTTCGTTCATGTCTGGTATTATAGGAAGTCACAATCACAGAGTTTGACGAGGAAAAGTTTACCATCAAGTCAACTGGGTCAGTATAATAACCCTGTGTATGCCATATTAACTTACACTTTCTTTCAATAAAGTTGTAGATACTTTGAACCACACCCCTTGCAGTCATTTATAAGTGGAAACATTGTGTGTCAGATTTAATATTTGGGTGTAACATTGTATAGAGACCTTCATTTTACATGTAGCTGTGATGCTTTGTGTCTTGCTGCTCATAGAGCCTAAATTATGTCTTTCTTTAAAACATCCATTACGCGATATTGAACAGTAATGGAGATTATATTTTTGGTATTAAAATGTCAGTACTTTCTTCTACAATATTGTAGAATTCAGACTTGTTAGGGTATGGTCTTATAATCTTTTGATACAAGTTTCCATTTTTATCTTTCAGGTATGGAGAATATTTTGATCTTGTAAAGCATCCACAAGTAAGTTACCCCCCCCCTTTTTTTTTACAGGAACCAGACCATATGTTTTTAGAAATGCTCAGGGATTCAATGAATTCAGAATTCAACTGGTGAAATAA
>CALNVZ010002974.1:40658871-40675147 GCA_940671915.1 Paracentrotus lividus
TGATGGTATTTGTTTGCATTGTAAAAATGGGTGGCTTACTTGTACTTACATCCCATACAGTGAATTGGAAAACCGTTCTAGTGGCTTTTTGCTGTTGTGTGGCCATCCCTAATAATTAAAGTTAGGCGGACATGAAGGCATATGCTCCAAAAATATTAGAAAACAAAGTTTTACTATTCCCCAGTTCAGTCACTAATAATGGGCGAAACTTGCGATTAAAATAACTGGCAACTTTTCCTCTTTTTATTTCGGGGGGGGGGGGGGGGGAGGGTAATGAATACTGAAATTGCTCATGATTCCACTTAAGCCTTCTGCTTCTACTACCAAGGTTTAAACAGTATAAATTTTTATAATCCTTTTATCTTACAGATCGACGAGCGACGGTGCAGCACAGCCAGAAATTTCTAGGCTCAGAATTCCATAGGTGCTCCAGGGGACGCCCCCATAATTTGAAACCACTCGTTTGACTCACATGTAACGTACATGTTGAACAATTCTGAAAAAATTTCGGCGGCGCCCCCTATCCCCAAATTCTGGATCCGCCACTGGAAGGCCACCAGCAGTGTCACTATCACATGCTCCACAATAAACTTGATTAGTAGACATGGAGATTTTTTAAATTTATATTATATTTGCAGGTAATATGAGTGTTCCTTAAGTCAAAATTCTAGTAAAAGTTATTGTGTCCACTCTCAAGCCTGGATGGCTTCATCTTCCCGATTCAAATTCCAGGGTATTGGCTTTCTAATGTCTGTCCGCATTCAACCAGGTTGTGCGATGCACCAGGACTTCTTTTTTTCATAAAATTACGGGGGGTGGCGGTATAAATGAATCTTTCAATTTTTCATATGCGGTATTAGTCTTAACCTTGTCTCGCTGTTTGCGGTTCGCGCCCCAATTACATCCGTCCGCCCATATTCGCCTGCATCCGCCACTGACTTGATAAGTGCATCTACATGTATAGATATGTCATCTCATGAGCAGCATCCATCGTAGAATTTTGACACATACGCTAAAATTTAAAGCTATTTTTATCATTTCAGCCGCATTTTCGACAAAAGTAAAAAATCTATCACGTGGCGAAATTAATTCAAAGGCCTCTAAGCGGAGTACTATTACAGTAAATTCATATACTTTCTACGACTCGCTAATCTCTTTATTTCTAAATTGTACATGTAATAAAAAAACTATTTTTGTTACATGGGAATTTACCAGGCTTATAACTCAATATTGTCTTGTAACCTTACATGTCATGGTATCTCAACCCATGGTCTACTACTAGTTGTTCTACTTCCATTTGGTCTACAACCATTTGGTCTAATGACCTTTTAGTCTACTAACCATTTTGTCCATTGGCCATTTAGGTCTACTAATTTGGTCCACTACCAATTGGATCTACTAGGCGTTTGGTCCACAACCAATTGGAGTCTTTACTAGGCATCTTGGTCCATAACAAAGTGTGGTCTCTACTAGGTGTTTGCGTCCAAAACAAAACCCCAAAAAATTGGGGGTTTAAGCAATTGTTTAGGGATCCAAAACATATCATGTAGGCACCCCTCCCCCCGCCCACCCTGGGTGCAAAATTAAGGCATGCGCCTGTCCAATTTCCCCGAGGTGAGCCTTTAATTATGAGCTAAATCAATTTTACTTTGAATGTTTGCAATTTGCATATACAGTGTAGTAGCCCTTATGACTAACTTAATTGTTCTTTAAAATTTACCTGTAACCCCCCCCCTCCCCCCCCCGCATTTCGTTGATCAGGGAAACTTGGATAAAATATTTGTCCGGCCCCTCCCTATTTGAAGGACTGATTGATAGGACACATGCGGTTGTGATCAATTGGTGGATAGGACCAAGATGGTTAGTGGACCAATTGGTTGTATAGACCAAATTGGTTAGTTGTAGACCAAATGCATTAGATGGACCGATTGCAATGCTACATGTAGACCCAAACGGTTAGTGGTATCAATTGGTTGTAGACCAAAATGGTTAGTGGACCAATTGGAGTACATGTAGACAAACGGATAGTGGACCAATGGTTGAATAGGACCAAAATGGTTAGTGGACCAATTGGATGTAGGACCAAATGGTTGTGGACCACTTGGATTGCTAGACCAATTGTAATGGACCAATCAGGTGTAGACCAAATGGTTAGTGGACCACTTGGAAAGACCAGAGAAGACAACACCAAAAGGCCTAAACAAGGAGGGCAACACAGGACAAATAAGGTAGACCAAATAGGCTGTTTTACCCTCCAATCCCCGGCCCCACCACACGAAAGTAAATTGTTAAAACATTTTCAAATTAAAGGTGAAAAAAACCTTGTTCTGTCCCATCCACCACACATTTACAAACGATAACAGCCACGTCTCCAATCAATCATCATAATCATACATCACACGGCCATGCCCACCTCCCCCTCTGAATAGCATATGAGGTAGTTAATTCAGAATGGCTGACTTTGGCGAATATGTAGATAAAGCAAAAAACGTCCTGGTACAATGAGGAGGTATAGCCCTCTCTACTATAACTCGGCAGATCTAAAACAATGAGAATCCGGATGAAAAAGTCCCGTAAAAAAGGAACAAAGCTCAAAGAAGGGATATCGCAATGTGCTGTGGATGATCAGCTCTTTATACCAGCTATAAAAAAGAATAAAAATACGGAAAAGGTTGTGTCTTGTTGGGCATACACATTCAAAAGATAACCGTTCGGTGTCAACGAACTCCAAATTCAAGGACCTGCTGACTCCTGGTTCTCACAACTCCGCATACAAGCTGCATCAGGGTATACGATGGTTAAAACGATCTCGGCCTGAAACAGAAACAATGAAGTTTCAGATAACTACGTCACAAATTTCATTTCCGATTCGGGGTAAGGGACTTGTACAGTCATGTAACGAATAATCTCTCTATGGTGCGCAACAATAAAAAAAAGTATTATGCAAGATAGTAGTCAACAGTAATATAGTTATAAAAATTGCATAAGAGCAAATTCAATATTTTTAACCAAATAATGTTCCAGTACAACACGATACAGCGTAAAACCTCAGCCCCCCATTCTGTATTCCACGAAAATTTAATATGACGACCTCATATGTCTTTGCGAATTGTGATGCAAACTGCAAATCTTTTCGTACGGGACACGTCTTAATCACGTTAATGTTAATATGTCGTTCTAAAACTCCCTGGTGCCAATGACTGGATATGGATAGAAAAAAGCGGTCCTTTTCATACAGCAACAAATAAGATAGCGTCTTCAATGTCCGCCATACCACCTCGTAACACTCTCCTGTATGTCAAAAGATCAATGACGGATTTCAGAAGTTACTCCAAAGGGCCCGTCCCAAAATCCGAATTAATACCCCACCCTCCTTCGTCCCGCTCCCACGGGATTGCTTTAGTTTCTATGTGTGAATTGCCTTACATAAATGATGAAAAGCATGAATGCGTTTCGATATCAACCAGCCCAGCCAGTACATGGCAGCAATATAGATAATCGTAACCTTGTGCCATGGAACTTCTGTCCAAGGCCATGTTCCCCCGAGCTCAGTGCGGTGCCCTTGTCGAAATATAGATATAGGTCACTGCTCGTAAACGACTACAAGACGCCTTTGAAACATTCAACACATTCAAACTTTCAATTGACGAGCGTAAGCACATAACAGCACACACAGTCTGTTGACCGTCGAACCAAAAATTTACTATACTCAATTGGGAAAGATGCAAGAAAACCTCTACGTGATAACTCTTCGTTGTTGTACATAATCAGCCATACCTGAAATTTTGAAATTAATTTAGCTTTGTCTTAAATAAAGTGATTATGAAGAAAAAAAAAAAATGATGAAAATGTGACATGGCTGGGTATAGTGTTATGGATGCGAAGGCTTTCCTCCAATGCAAGATAAAGGCATGCTAATGACAATTTTTTTTTTATTTAAAGTGACGTTTGCCACCTCCACATATTATGTAAAAACGATAGTACATGTAGAAAAATCGTTTGACAAGACCTCATGTTCCTTTGTTTCTATTGGTGGGGGTGGGAGCGGGTGCTGCAAAAAATCATACATTTGTACTCGCACACCCCCGTGTGAATTGTTTTTGTGAAATCATAATATTAGCAATGCGACTGGTGTTCTTTCAACGGGATTGTCATTCCTTGCGGCATCGTTGGAGTAAAATGTCAACTTCTCTTCAATTTGAATCAAGTGATTGATTTGTCGAGTGCCATCTAGGGGGCGCGGGCGTTATTTCAAGTTTGAAATGACTTGTCGGACGTATCGATTTATCCGAACAAACTTATAAGCCTACGTAGGAAATTGCTTCTGCAATCTGAAATTTTATGGCTTAAGAGCAATATTAGGTCGGATTAAAATGTCCGACAAGTCCTTTGATGAAATGCCCCCCCCCCGCAACCCTGGATGAGGTTGATGATTGATAATGATTAGGAATATCGATGGTTCTTTCTCTCTGTCCCTCTCTCTCTAATTTTCTCTCAACCAATCAAATGAAAGACGGGAGCCACAACATCGATCATAAACATGACCGAAACAAAAACCTTCAACAAATAAATATTTCAGGAAAGAGCAAGAAAAATAAGAGTGGCGATGAGGGGCAAATTGTTATTTAAACCAAATTATAGTCTAACTGTTTGCGCGTAAAACTTCCAGCACAAAACACAGGCTGCGGCGTCCGATAGCATAGTCGTCATTTTGTGCGAGCGAGAGAGAGAAAAGGAAATCGTGCAACATTACCCAGAGTGTGCCGTCGAACATCTCGACTGGAAAAGTAAGAAGAAAAACAAGATAGGATTAATAGAAAACTTAAGATGAATGGGAAATAACGAACGCTGAATGGAGAATTATACCGTGGGGCCCCTCCAAAACTTATTCATACATGTATGTTCTCCACCAAATTGTTTTTACACAACAGATCTTATGTAAAAAAGCGTTGGCATAAAGTGCGGGATTCGTCGTTCGAACATTCTGATCGCACTTCAGGCCCGGCCAGGCTTTATGACATAATCTAAGCAATCAATCTTATCCCCCCAATTTTGCAATAGTAACTTGTCTGGTTCCACAGGACATGGCACATGCAAGCTCAGTGCGGTGCCCTTTGAGTTAGATATAGGTCACTGCTCGTATATTAACGTAACTAACTTAGACGCGTTTGGTGTATAGACATTCATCCTATTTGTCCACATCTTTCATTGACGAGCTAAGCACCATACAGCACACAGTCTTGTTGTACCGTTTGGCTACCATTAAGACTTTACTTATATCTGCCGTTAAATTGCGGAAGACATTCGAAACATTTATTCTTGAGGAAAATATCCTCGTATGTGAAACTTCTTCGTTGTTTGATCACAATGAATTCAGCCATTTACTTTGAAATTGAACTTACATTTTTATGCTTTGTCTTTAAAATAAAGTGATTTATGAATAAGTTGGTAAATGCAAGGATGGGAATTATGGGCATGCAATGACCAAAGTTTTTTTTTTATTTTTTAAGTTGACGTTTTTGCCACCTCCACATGCATACTAATTAAGCAGATAGATACTATGTATGTGAGCAAGCAAGGACCATTCCTTTTTTTAATTTGGGGGGGGGGGGGGGAAGCGGGTGGGCAGAAATTAATTTCATTGACATTGTACTCGCAACTACTCCCCGTTTACCTCTTCAATTTGAATTCAAGTGATTGATTGATGAGGCCTGGGGGCGTTCATGAAAAAGGACTCCCCCCCTGTCGGTACGTTTTATCCGACAAACTGATATAAGCTACTTGTGAAATGCTTGCATCTGATTGTAAAGAGCAAATTTTGTCGGATAAAATGTCCGACAAGTCCTTTGATGGAAATTGCCCGCTCCCCTCCCCTCCCTGGATGAGGTTTGATTGATGATTGATGATGATTAGTATAATCGATGGTTTCTTTTCTCTCCGTCTCTCGTCTCCTCTTTCTTCTCAACCAATCAAATGAAAGAGGGAGGCACAAACGATCATAAAGATGAACCGAAACAAAAATTAAAACAAATAAATATACAGGAAAAGAGAAGGAAAAAGGGGCATTTAAACCGGAGAGGGAGTCAAGATGTTTAAAAAAATAAAATAGCATGTGCGTAAAGATTCGTTCCAGCACAAACAGGCTTCCAAGCCGATAGCATAGGTTTTTTGTTCTAGACTCGGAGGGTAATGCTGCCACCATACCCAATGTAGGACTGTCAACCGACTGATAAGAGAAAAGAAGAACAGTACACAAGAACTGACATTAACTAAGAAGAGAACTAATGTGATCTAATGCGTGATAATCGAAACCATTAGGCATTACGGCAAAAATCATAAATGTGCTCAAATTTTTATATCATCAACAGATCGCTTTTAATGTAAAAACATGAAAGAGTAGGTTATTAAAATCTCGTTCTGAATGTGCTCATGAGAGTATCATTTACTCGTGCCCGAACATTATTGAGCTCAGCCCGCGCCAGCTTTATTTGAGACACAAATATAGGAATAAATATATTATTGACACCATTGTTTACCATTATTTTAGCTATGTCTGGTAAATCGTAGGACATGGCATCTGCGAGGCTCGTGTGCGGTGACCTCTGAGTTAGATATTAGGTCACTGGCTTGTTTTACGACTACTAGACGCCTTTGTAAACATTTGTCTTCTATCATTTCCTTTCCGATTTCAACCTTTCATAGATTGGACGAGCTTTAAAGCCACATTTATCAATTAAGCACACAATCTAGTCTTTTTGACCGTTTTATACCTTTAAAAATTTACATGATTCTACTTCTTAATTTCTGAGGCATATGAGTGCCCTCAATATATTCTTTTAGAAAAATACAAGAAAGATAATCCCGTATGTGAAAACAGTTTTCTTGGTTGGTTGTCACATTGATATACTCAGCCATACTTGGAAATTGAACTTTCTACATTATTTTCATGCTTTGTCTTGGAAATAATTAGATAGAGTCTTTTATAGATAATTTTTTTATTGAATGATGATGATGATGATGTGATTGCAAAATGTGACCATAGGCTGGGATGTATTGTAATGGATTGCGAGGGCTTTCCTTCCATTGCGTTAAATGCAAGAATAAATATTGTCATTGCAATGTAAAAGTTAAAAAAACAAAACGCAAAAAAAACAAAAAAAAAACGTGATTTTTTTCCCTCCCATTGTATAATATTGAATAGATATGTTTGAGAGTTCGGCGACAAGACATTCCTTTTTGTGTGTTTTTATCTGTAGTGGCGCGGGGGGAGTGTGGGTCGTCAGAAAATTAATTTCATGACATGAGTGTATTCTTTCAACTTACTCCCCATTGACCCCTTCAATTGTATCGAAGCTAGATGATTGTTTGCATGATGCATGATAATCCAATGGATCTTCCTCCACCACTCACTCCCTTCATTCTCTCTCTCTTTTCTCTTCTTACTCAACGCACTCACAATACTAATGATAAATAAGAGGGAGCACAAACGATTCATTTTAGATCCAGTTGGCGGATCCCAGGGTTCGGAGCACCTTCTTTTCTCTCTCTTTTTTTTGTTATTGTGGGCTGTGCATGTGCCGGCTTTCTCATTCTTTCCCAACTCATTAACCGTACATGTTAAAAATTCGTTCCTACAAATTTCGTCTGCATCCCCATCTGCGTCCCTCATAGCGCACATGCTCTCTCTCCTCCCCTGTTATACCTCCATGCTCATCCCCACAATACAAAACAAATTCAGGCATACCTATAAAAGCGCGCGTAATGAAAATCACGTCGCTCCCGAGGGCAACCTTGCCTCTAAATAAACTTGTCTGTTCGATCTTTCCGCTTACAAAAGGCTAGGCCTATAGCGTGTGCCATTTCTCACTCTGCTAAAATAAGCAAGGCAATATAAGATCAAATAAAAAATCAATTAATACATATTGTACAATCGGATATCCATTGCATGATAAGCAACCAAACTTTGCAACTATGAATCTCCATAACTTCTGGTTAGCTCTACAAAAAAATTTCGCTTTAATCATAACAGATCTTTAATGTAAAAACATTGAAATCACATTAGTATACGAAACATTTTGCATGCAGAGGAGTCCAGGAGCAGGCTCAATTTATTGACCAATATACGGATTAATCAAATGATTACCCATGTTGCAACACTTTGAAACTAATTCATATCTCATGTGAGGCCACCGGACGCGGCGCATAATGCACTTATGGTCACCCTATATAGATGATAGAGATAATACATGGATACCTACTTCTCCGTTTTAACAACTAGACGGCACCCTCTTTTCTATTTTTACGTCTGTTATTTCTGATAGTGGGCTTAGATTTGTTATATTGACCGCCTTACTCCCAGGGGCGCGCAGAGCCGGGGCGGTCGGGGAATTTCGGATTATATTTGACTCAATATCTGAAAATTATTAACCAATGGTGTAAATTTTCGACACTGGATGTTAAAATGATTTAGCGAAATACTGGGCCCGGATATACGTGGGCGGGTTGGCTAGATGCACACTCGCCCACTCTTATTTTACCAGACAACGTTGATACAAATTCTGTCAAAAATGACCATTACATTTCGCATAATTTTAGCCCTGATGTCAGCTAGCCGCCCTCACCCCCACTTGTTTATAGCAACAACTCCTCTCTACAAATAGATTCAGTCTCTCCTAGCGGCGCCTGTATCCATATAAAAGATATATACTACGAAAGCAAAATGGTGGTTGTAAAAATTAAAACATTGTTAGAATTCTGATAAAGTGTGCCTTGTTTAGTGTCACTATCATGTTAATATTGAATAGAATAGTGATTATAGGAATATAATGATGGATCATCATATGTTCATATATAATTTTAGTCTCAAATCGTTTATGTTAATAGTGAGATCTATAAATAATAGCTCTCGGACATTCGCAACTTGTCAATCAGATTCTCTTTTTTCCTTCTTTTTCATTTTCTTTTCTTTTTAAGGGGTTAGTTGGGATACAACGGTTACAAATTCTGCTACCGCGCGGCCGAACTCCCTCCCCCCCGACCCCCCCGTATTCCTCCATACTTCTTTCTCGCGTCTCTCCTTTGGTGCTGTTCCCTGGCCTACTCTGAACTCGCTCTCTATATTTGATCGTACATCCAGTGATAGGAGTAAAACTCTTTTACGTCCATTCAATCAAAACATGCATAATGTATAATAACATAGGATAGAGATTTCTCATCTTCAAAGCGATTGGCTTTAATTAATATAATCAACATCACAACATACAGGGATAGAACATGCGGCATTTAACAAAATCGCATAAATTAAAAAACAAGGAGTTCTAATAAAAAGTGGCAAAAGTTTGGACCAGGATTGTCATTACAGAAAAGGTGACAGATATATTAGCCAATACTACTACGTGCACATATTTAAAATTATTACTAAAACACCGAGAAAACCTCAACTATACTCCAGAAAAGAAATGGGAAATGTTTTCATGAGGGAATCGGAGGTTTGGGCCCCCTTTGCGCCGCTAGCTCCGGTGTGTGATGTGGTGGCATGCGGTTTTTAACTAAATCACGCAACGCAACAGGAGCGTCGCTCACTGAGTTCATCATTCGTCGCGTAGAATGGACACTTGCCTAACTCTTGTCGGGTCATTGCTATCGCCATGAGGGTGGGAAGTTTTCGTATTGTAAGTCATATTCAATAATTATAATACATGATTGCAAAAAGGAGTTAACTTATCTTTTACTAGACTCTAGTCTTCATCGGCAAGCCTATTCGCTTCTTGATATCGCGTTACAATATCGCGATTGCGGTTTCGAATAAATTCAGCAAGAGCGTCGCTTCGCACATGGCATATTATGTCATCAATAATCATCCGTCGCTGGAAAGTACTGCTAACTCTTCTCGCGTTATACGTCATTGACATCGCCATGAGGGTGGGAAGTTTTCGTATTATAAGTCATATCTATAACTATAATAGATGATTGGGAAGGTGAGTTAAATTCTTTTACTAGTCTTAATCGGCGAGCCTATTTACTACTCAATATCGCGTTACGTATCGCGATTTTGACTCCTTACAGAAGTCTCATTTGAGTATCCTTCCGCGCTGGCGATAATTCACGCGCGTTAATAAAAAAATCTAACGCACGTAACACAGGGCTGCTTACATGACGTTAGGGGCTACTCTATTCTGATCAATACTGTAGCTTCATTTTTATTTCTGTTTAAAATCATTCACATAAACTTAATAACATAAAATAAAAGTTCTGACAACAAGTAGATTCATATAAATGTGGTCCAGTGTGTACCACACCGGTGCCCTTGTGTTTACTTCGCAAGACCGAATTCCCGTTTGTGACGTCGACGGAGAGAACACTAGTATTAGTAGCATCCCCGGAGCGAACTCGCGAAAATATGGGTTAGGGTACATCGATAAAATTCACATTCTTAACTTATTTTGGGGGTTGAAACGCCACTCAGTATTTTTGGGGGTTGTAAGGATGCTATTAATATAAATATCTCAATATTTGGGATCGTCTTCTTAATTCAACTTTAACTCTTTGCACGCCATATTAATTCTAAGCATAAAAAAGAAGACTTTTCTCTTTAATTGTTAAAAATAATATAACAATATTTGCTAAGTATGAACTATGAGAAGTTATGCCGCAGACCTGATCCTAGCATTGCCAGTGATTTTTAGATCTTTTAGCCCAGCCATTACAGAGAAAATGAATTATTACGATTGTATAGTTAATAAGTAGCCTACAATTGTGACTATAGTCAAATTTGGCAGGCAAAGAGTTAAGCCCCGTTTTAATAGACATTGTCCGGACAAAAAGCCAGGGTAGAAATAGTACGGTAACATTCCATAAAACCATGGGTGGTCGAATATTGCGACCATCTTAACAGACACTCTCTCAAAACTTACCGTGGTAGGTTACCGTAGCAACGTGTGGAATTAAATTGATGAAGAGTTCTCTTGTGTTTTCTCATGTATTTATTTATTTTATATTTCTTTATATTTCTTTTCCCTTCTTTTCTATCATTATATTCTTATGTATTTCTTCATTTAACTTATTTTATCTTTCTTTCTTCATTTATTTTTTTCAATGTATTTCTTTGTTTGTTTATCTATCTTTCTTTCCTCTTCTATTCCGTTATTTCTTCTGTATTTGTTTGTTTTATCTCTAATCACCTCTTCTGTCTCTACTGTTGTGTATATTATATTGCTTTGTTTTTATCTTTCTTTCCTCTTCTCTTCCGTTATTTCTTATGTATTTCTTTTGTTGTTTTTTTCTTTCCTCTTCTCTTCTGTTAATTCTTATGTATTTCTTTGCTTTATCCTTCTTTCCTCTTCTCTTCCGTTATTTCTTATGTATTTCTTTGTTTATATCTTTCTTTCCTCTTCTTTTTTGTTATTTCTTATTGTTTTTTTTGTTTTTTTAATCTTTCTTTCCTCTTCTTTTTTGTTATTTCATATGTATTTCTTTGTTTTTATCTTTCTTTCCTCTTGTCTTCCGTTATTTCTTATGTATTTCTTTGTTTTTATCTTTCTTTCCTCTTGTCTTCCGTTATTTCTCATGTATTTCTTTGTTCTGTCATTTTTCTTCTCTCCTCTTCTATCATTGTGCAATGTCGATCTTACCCTAGTATTACCCCGAGAGCGTCTTAACAGAACAGTTGTCCGGACAATGTCAGGGTAAACTGGGTTGATACCGCGACTTTACCCTAGTCGTACTAGGGTAAGAATCTGGAAAATCTTACCCGGAGAACCTCCGGACGTTACCCTAGTAAGAGCGTCTCAATAGAAATCTTACTAGGGTAACGTCCGGACGTTACCCGGGTAAGATTGTCAAAAAGGTGCCTGTTAAGAAGGGGCTTTAGGCTCACTCCTAATCACATCATACAGCTGAATCGTGTTGTTCAGTTATGGTCATCACACGATAGCCATAGGAATTTTCCAATAACTTTTATACTTTCACTAGCAGGTTTGTCAATGTCAGGACGGTACCGTTCTAGAATGGACAGGACTCCTTAACCTGGCAAGTTAACAAATTATTCATTTTAGGAAATTTTTTGTTTAGAAAAATAAAAAAACAAGGGGAAGAAAGAAAAGAGGGAAACAAAGAAAAAAAAAAGAAGAGATGCTTGGTGATAATACTAGTGAAATTTGAAAATTTGAATCACCCCTCCCCCGCCCCCCCAAATCAGAGGCAGCTGGCAGAGCAGCCCAAATTCCCCCAGGCAAAAATCGGGTCATTTGTGCAACTCAGTCCAACTTGCAGTCATTCCTTTGCTGGTCAAAAATACCCTCCTTAAGACCAAAACTTTTATTAACTCGTACGTCCGGCAATGATGAGCTGATATCGTTCTGTGTTGGAATTTCTAAATTCAATGCTCAGCTCTCCGTACTGCTTTTGAATAGGAGTAGGGTAACATGCCCAGTATTCAGACACTGCCCAGTATTCGGCCAGTTTTTGTTTCAATGGCTGTTGCAAACTCAGGAATAATTTACAAGCCACAAAATTTTCAAAATTCAGAGATCTAAACATATATCACCACCTTGTGAAATGTTCACCCATTGAGCACTTTTGAAATGGGTCAAACTAACCTCTGAAGTTGTCAGTGTCTTCACACTTTCTCACTTCTGGGTTTTCTTAGTTTGCCATGATTTAGGCAGTTGTAGATGTCGTTTGTGTCTGCTTGTAAAATGAATTTAGTATGTGTGTGAAGAGTATTTCCTAGATGTTCACTTCACAGCAAAAGGTGCCTTCAGCAAGGAGATACAGGGTATCACACATTACCCTTGCCATGTGGTGACACCCGGCCAGTATTCAGTCACCTGAGAGTTTTATGTGCATTATATATACGTTGAGTGTGTGAATGTTATTGTCACAGATACTTTGCTCCTTGTCCCGGAACATTCTTTTCTATGTATAGTTTCTTTTAAAAGCAGTGTTTTTCTGTGGCTTTTTAAGTTTATTTATAGTCCTTAGACTCTACATCTTAAACCATATGGGACCAACGTCGCATATATGCGACGTTTTGTTCATTGTGAGATAACTGGGGCTTCCCCTGACCTCAGACAGATACCAGAAGAAAGAGCGAAAATTGACCAATCAGGAGATACCTTTCATATTGCAAAAAAAAAAATCCCTCGCAAAGTTATTGAATTTAGAAGTGCTCTTATTGGACATTTCATTCCAAGACCGTACAAGCCTGCCAATTATTTGTTTTGTTACCTAGCTACAAGAGGAGCGCGCTGCAAAAGGGGAAACCCCCTAACTATCGATAGCGATATCACGATCATGTTTTCACCACGCAGCCAATTTCCCCTGCTGCGTGCGATGTGCAGAAAAAGTAACTGTAAATTTGGCGAAACCAAGGCCCTTTTTTCGTTTGCCATAAAAGGCATTGAATGTTCTTTTGCACACGCGAACGTCTTTTTTCATGTTACATGTAGCCCAACCGATTTAAATCCATCCCAATCTTTGCAATCCTGTCCCTAAATATAAAATAACCCAGACAGACAGTAAATGAAAGGACTAATTGTTCCGATTTTTCTTTGATTTATTCTTTTTGTTAATACGATTTTAATGAAATCTTAGATTCTGTTGCGCGAGACACGTACATCTTTTCCAACATAAAGAGTCATCCCCACACATGCCTTTTTGTGTATGTGGAGCTATCCATGCGAGAAACTTGTGAGGATATCATTGTCAATAAGACCTTAAATTTTCCTTGAATGATGAAACAATAGTCAAATCCCCTTCTACATACTATGATGAAAAAACAAAGAAATAAATTCACAAACAGAACATTAAAGAACAACTTACATTTTAATTCTCCCATGTCAAACCATTTTTTTTTTTTTTTTGCCATTTCCTCTGGCAGGCTATTACTATTCTTGATTTTCAGACCCTAAGAGTTTATTGTATTTTTTATTCATTCTTATCTTCAAAATTTATACCAATGTGGATCTACAATTTGGTTTAGCCAATCATAGAATTTAAATTTATTTCATTTTCCAACATCATTAGTATTATTTTTATCAATAGAATATTAAAACTGGTCTTCCAAAATATTTTAAAATTTTTGGGGTTAACGTGAAAAGACTACCGCTTAGGTGTCAGATAAGATATCGATAATTGTCAACAAGCTTCCCCAGTAAGCGTATTGGGCGTCATAAATATTCATATGCAGTGAGTGGGCTATTCCACTGTGACTGAGGGGGTGTGGAGATAATAATTGTGAAGGTTTAACATTAATTTATGAGTAAAATATGATCAAATCTACCGATGATGTAATTTTGTAGGAATTTGATATTATAAAAGAAAAAACAAAAACATTTAGTCCCTATCTGTGAATGTGTAGTTCCATAGGGGCTGGGGGTGGGGTAGAAACATCGATGGGCTGTTCCATTTTACGTAGGGTTGAAGCTTTCTGAACATGAAATTTAATCTAAATAATAATTCTTAAAAGTAAAAATAAAACGCACCAATACGACAAAGATTTTATTACAACAATTTTTTTCATGGACATGAAATAAAAACAAAGGAGGAAGACATATAAATATGAAACAGTCAATGAAATGCTGTCAGTTGGACCCTTTCACTAAAGTTCAAAGGTCCATCTAAAAGTAGGTCAAGATCAGAAAGTTGCCAGACAGCAGAGTTGTATTTTTAGAATGATCATTGCAATAGCGTGAACGTATATGAGTTAACATATGAATAATGAAATAATTTAGAGTAAAGTACCCGAAATTCGACCACTTAAGCTTTTTGCAGCTCTAGTTTGAAAAATGAACAATATATCATCTTTCATTTTCAAAAGATATTAGAAGCATATTATAAATAAAATAGAGTAGAACCACCAAATACCGGACACTTAAGCATTTTTGGATTCTAAAAAAAATTGCAATCGCCGAATTATATAAAAATCATATGTATTTGGTAGTAAAATGTTCATTAATAATATTATTAAAAACAGAATTGATAAAAAATATGATAAACATTAATTATATTGCTTTCTATGAGAGCTTGTTTTTGTCTAAATATCGGATGCGCTCGTTAAATATCGATATATTCGGCGATTCGCCGCGATCGATTTTGGCAGTCAAAATCACGCTCAAAACAACATGAAATAATTGCTTGATTGTTGAAAACAGCAACTTATTTCTGTCGCCATGCCGTTTTTATAATTACAAAAAAAAAAAAACATAAAAAGAATCGGTAAATAATAATTATTTATACTTACCAAAAAGAACCTCTTCCGTCTCTTAAATATCCGGATGGTGTTTGATGAGCTCAATGCGCCTGCGCCCTAAAAAAGCCAGCGCATGCGCGATGTACAGCACGCATTTCCCATTCACTCCGCACCAATGTCCGATATGAAGCACGTGGCTATTTTTAGAAGGGTGTGGAAATTCCATTTGGTAGACCGTGGGCCGGTACCGATTTCACTTTTTTTTTCGATACAGCGAACATGTGACATTCTCAGCTGTTTATTTTCCAGCAAGGATCGTATCTCCCGTTCGGAATTTTTTTTGGTCGTCGATCTTTGGAGTCCAAAATTAACGCTGGGTCAAAGGATTTCTGGAAATCACAATATGGATTTTACCCCTGGTTTTACCCTGGAAGATATTTTTTTAGCAAGCAACCTGACTCTTACTGTGTTTGCAGTCGCAATAGAAGGTAAGTCCATCTATCATATGCATGCAAGTACCGCTCTCCGTCCGGGGCCCATTAGCTGTCTGGGGGGAGTTGAAGACCAATTTGTCCGATATTTAACAACGTCCGATATTTGGTGGTTTTACTCTAATTGTTATAATTTTTTTTTTAAATCACAAACTCTTTGATAGTAAAATCGGAAGTTTCATAACACCTACCTTCTTGCCGAGATTAGACATGTCTTTGCATAAATTCGACCAGGCGTGAAAAGTCAGAAATACCAAAGTTATGAATTTTCTTAGGTTTTGAAATTTGAATCTTGGCATATTCAAATTGGCAAACTGATGATGTCACAGTCCCCCTACTTTCTTAATAATAATATTTTATTGTATGAAATACCAATTATCAAGATTTTCTGCCCCAAGGACTTAAAAATAGGGATTGATCCTTGTGGAATGTTCAAGGTCACAAGTGCTTTTACTTATTTCAGTATGAGGGATAGATTTTCTTTATATGCAATGTATACTGCAGTCACGTATCCGCACCGCTGGTATTGGATGCGCGCGGCCATTTCACCCCATTTTGCGCACTTAAATTTCACATTTCCGAGCGTGAAAACGTT
>CALNVZ010002974.1:40677197-40693967 GCA_940671915.1 Paracentrotus lividus
ACGCTGAAAACATGATATTTTGGGGACAAAATGTCAGCGCACAAGCAATGTTGCAAAGTGCGTGTATAACGGGCGGCGTGCGCATACGTGCAGTACTGTGAAGGAAATTGCCGCAGCATTCGCGCTCGATCCAGCTTGGAATTCAGTCCTGCACGCGCACGCTGGGTCAAATAATTCGAAAGCCGCACCGCACCCGCGCCTACTCAGCGGCCTAGCTGTTAAGAATGAGTGGCCGAGCCGAGCTAGCTGAGGCCAGTACAATTTACACAACAACAATGGCCAATGGATAATTGCATGCCACGGGATTCACCATACTAAAACTACTTTTATGCGAAATATCGGCAGAAAATAATACATACCGCACTGCCTAGGAGATCCTTGATTCTTTCAACAAAATAATTTGAATTCATCAATCCTTTGGAACATCATATTGCGGAAGAAAATTGGCATACTTTACTAGATCGACGTTCTTCAATTACGTTTCGTTTGGCGTAGCGCTGATTAATAAAGCATAAAAGATAGCACGCCTTTGATTGGGCGTAGTTGAACGCCAAGCAACGACCGGACCAATCAAAATATGTCTTTCAAAGAGGAGTGAATCATTTTGGCTCTTCTATCTTAACCGCTTACAATAAAGTTTTGGTTAAATTATTGCATTTATTCTACTTCAAATGAATACACTCTAACTTTCTTTCTTCTTTATTACTAATATATATATATTTTTCGAATATTCATATACAATTAAAATATCAAAAGGGAAAGCTAAGTCAACTACACGCGCTTGTAGATTTGATTTAGCAGGGAGAAAATACAATTAATGAGGAACAGATAAACATAAATATGTATGAGAATGAATGACGTTGTGTGTCCAGCTGTCGTACATTTTTTGCAAAACAATTTTTTTATTTTCTGTTTTTATTTATTTTTTTATTTTTTTAGGGCCGGGGGGGGGGGAGCATGGTAAGGATGTCATAAGTTAGAAACGAATGAAATGAAACAAAAATAAACAAAAATATAAAAAAAGAAACTTAAACAAATCCCCCAAAGTTAAACAAAACAATTAAAAACGAAAGAATATTGATGGCGTGCGATGATGTGTGACTCCTTTGAAAGCATCAACTCAGTCTTTCATTTTTTGAAGAAAAAAAAATAATTAAAAAATTGATATTGTATACCTCGCTGTCACATTCTTTTGATTAGGCCTATGCATTACATTTGTGTTTGAAGAAAGATATCAATGTGATTTGTAAAGATGATGAGTATGTCTTCAATTGCTAAGTATATGATAACAATAATACAAAATAGATGAGCGAGGAATATAGCCTCTCTAAAAAGGGATTACCTTGGTATCTTTTTATTTTTTACTTTTTTGGTTAGCACTGCAGGGGCGGGTCCTCCAAGCCCCTCATAGCTGGATGGGCACATGTCATATGCCAGTGGCGGATCCAGGATTTAAAGGGGAAGTTCACCCTGGAATTTTATCGGTTTTTAAAAATGGAGAAAAATAGATAAAAAATATTACGGTAGTGAATGTCTGAAGAAAATCAACCCCAAAATAGAGAAGTTATGAATATTTAAAGTTTTGATTGTGTGACGTCACGTCACTGCAAGCAGCTGCCCCAATTGTGTTGTGTAGGTTAATTCCATAAATTTACTTTTTTTTTCATGGTTCTTGATAAAGGAATGGGTCAATTTGATAGAGGCGTGTATATGAACCGATAGGTTTGATGATATTTCGAACGCACAGGTGAAATAATTGGTATTCTTCTGAAAAAAATGACACTATATGGAATTTACATTACATAAGACATAGGAGAGCAGCTCGCAAGTGATGTCACATAATCAAAACTTTGAATATTCATAACTTTGTTATTTTTTGGTCGATTTTCTTCAAACTTTAGTATTTTAAATTAATTTTTCTGTATTTTCAAAAACCATTTTAAACCCAGGGTGAACTTTCCCTTTAATTATAGAGGGGCGCGTGCCTCATGCGCCCCGCCTGGATCCGTCACTGCATATGCTCATTATTAAAGCATGAAAAAATTATTTGTTAAAAATCCCAATTTGATATATTGCACTCTAATAATATCAGTAATTGAATACATTTTAACCATCCCCCCTTCCTTGCGATCAGTTTTCTTTTTTCTTCTTTTTTGCTAGTTACATCCTGTAAAGCTCAACGAAACTTGATTCACCGCAAACGTAAGAGTGTAACAGGCATGAAGTTTGTTATCAAGTCTCTGCTGCACAATTTTTCGCCGCAAAATTGGACTAGAGTTCTATATAATCGTTAGTACCGCTGCTGACAATAGCTGATGCAGTGAACCTGAAACTGTGTGCGCGGGTTGTTGAAACCCGCGCTAAAAGCCGGGTTATTATGTGCATCCTAGGCCGGGGCGCGGGGCCGGGGCCTGATTAGCCCCTCCCCCGTTTCAGGATCTCTGCTGGCCGTCATCCGCGCGGACGGCGCCCGCGAAAAGTTTTGGCACAAGTTTTGTTAAAACTCTGGTGTTCGGGTCCAGATGGATTGTTATCTCTGAATGAATTTACAGGGCAATATGCAACTCAGAACGATAATGGCTGAATTGTACAATGCGTCGGCTCCATTCACTGCGTGGCGAGGGGGGGCTTTACGGGCCCGGGCAACCGCTCCCGGGGGCGGCGCAGGGGGCGGCCGAAAAGAGGAGATAAAGAGGGAGAAAAGGAAGAGGAATAAGAAGAAAGAAGAAAAAAGGCTATGAAAAAAAAGAGAGAAGGGAAAAGAGGGGAAAAGAACGGGAAAAAGGGGGAAGAGGAGGAGAGAAAAATAAAGAAAAAAGATGAGAGAGAATCAGTGAGAGACGCACGAGAGAGAAGGGAAGGGAAAAGAGACGAGAGGGGAGAAGGGGGGTCGCTTGAAATAAGAAATGAGGGGGATGAAGCAGTGGGCGCCAAGATTGACTTAAACTTCGGGGCGCCAAACCTCCGACTTAAATTTAGGGTGGCGCCATGCAAATCGACAGTAAAAATTAAGGGGGCGCCAAATAGACTTAAACTTAGGGCGCAAAATCGACATAAATTAAAGTGCGCCCGACAAATCAGAAGGGGCCTAAATAAGGTCGCATGTACACCTTAAACTTAGCCTATAGTGTGGTGCCAACAATTCGACCTTCGATAATTTAGGGGGCGCCAAATCGACATCTATAATTTAGTGGGGGGGCGCCAAATCGGAACCAGTACACTGGGGTGCATAATGACCTTAACCTTAGGACGGCAAATGGCATTAAATTCAGGGGGCGCCAATAATCGACCTTTAAATTTGAGGGCGCACAAATCGACATCTAAACTACGGGAGCCAAAATTGAACTTTAACGTAGGGGCGGCCAAAACATTGATCCGAAACTTATGATGGGCGGCGCCAAATTCAAGTTCATAGTTCAGTTCAAGTGGTTTTGTATTTCATAATATACAGTTTACATAATCAATAAAATTGATACATTAATAACCGAATAAATAATAAAGTATCGAAAACATCTGGTCAAATAGAACAAAAATATTCATTATACATAGTATTACATGATTCTAGCATAATTTTACGATTACATGAGAAATGAGGAACCGAATAAGCAAGCTTGTAACTAAGGCCCTCTGGGTTAGAGATTAGTAAACAAATTATTTTTGTTTTGCTCAAGATAATTACAAAATTTCCAGAAATATGGGTATTTGCCATTGTAAAATTAAAAAAAATGGATAACAAGGGACAAAAGTCAGAAAGAGACAAGATAACCACGACAGACAACAAAATAAAAGTAAAAATAAAAAAATACTAGATGATATAGGAGAAGACAAGAGGTATAAAGTTTGAGTTTTTCCACGTGTCAGACGATTTGAATGAAATACCTGTAGGCAGTTTTTAAAGAGAAGTGTGGGCTCACTTGGATTAATAGGAAAAAGAATATATTCATCATGGGGGGGAATAGTACGGAGTATACGATTCTAGAATTATTGTTTTAAACGTTTTTGAAGGGGGATAGCCTGGGTATCATTGATGAGAGATTGATTATTTCGTTCCAATACTTGGGTCCTGTGAAAACTCAGTTTTTTGAGCGATGGGATGTCCGTAAGAGTGGGCGGGTAACTGATTAGACTGTCTTGTGGGATAACGAGTGTACTTCGGAATTCCCTGTGTAAATGATAGAAGATGTGAGTAGGGGAGGGCAGTGTTTGTTGTGATAACTGAAACATAAAGATTCCTAAATGCCAATTGTAGAGGTCGTCGATTTTTATGAAGCTGAGGGAGCGCCATGAAGCTGAGGGAGCGCCTAATTGATATTAAACTTAGGGGCGCCGAATCGACCTTAAACTAAGTAAAGGCGCCAAATTGAAAAAGGGGAGGGGAAGGGGGCGCCAAATCGACAGTAAACTAAGCAACGCCAATAAACTTAGGGGTGCCGAATGGACCTTAAACTGAGGGGCGCCAAATTGAGCTTAAACATAGGGGCGCCAAATTGACCTTCAACATAGGTGGGACGCCAAATCGACCTTAAACTTAGCGGCTCTAAATCGACTTTAAATTTAGGGAGGTGCCAAATCAAACTTAAAATTAGAGGGGCGCCAAAATGAGCATAACGTGGGGGCGCCAAATTGACCCGAAACTTAGATGGGGGTGCCAGCCAAATCGACCTTAAACTTAGGGGCGCAAAATCGACCTTAAATTTAGGGGGCGCCAAATCGAACTTAAACCTAGAGGGGCGCCAAAATGATCTTAAACGTAAGGGCGCTAAATTGACCTAAGACTTATAAGGGCGCTGATTTAACCAGAAGTTAAGGGGGTGCCAAATCGATCTTAAATTAAAGGACGCCAGATTGAGCTTAAATGTAGGGGCGCCGAATTGACCTGAGACTTAGGGGTGCCAAATTTATCTTTAACTTAGTACTCCAACTATATCCTATTTACCTGAAACTAAGGGGCCCCAAAAACACACCAAAAAAAACAAAAACGTAAGGGGTCTTTAAAATGGTCTCTATCTAGAAATAGCAAAATTTTAAAATTCCATGCCTCCTGGTTTGTATATACATAGCAAAATTTTCGCTCGCGCTTCGCGCTCGCATCATCTTTTCCCATTGATTTATTACATTGTGTCGAGGAACGCGTAAAATGAATGCATCAAAATTTCCGTTCCCTATTCGCACACGCCTATGTTTTTCCTCTTTTACCAGAATTTACATTTATGGGATTCTAACCGTCAAAACATTTAAATTTACTTGTTTTCACGTTACATTATTTATTTATTTTTTTTTTTCTTCTTTTTGCATTTCAAATTTATATTCAACATATTAACGGCGTCAAATTGAGCTTACACGTACGGGCGCCAAGATGACATGAAACTTATGGGGGCACTCAATTGAAGTTAAGGGGATGTCAAATCGATTTTAAAATTAGGGGCGCCAAATTGAGCTTACACTTATAGGGCGCCCAGATGATCTGAAACTAAGGGGGCAACAAATAGGTTTTTAAAATAATTATGGTCTCTATATAGATAGAGCAAAATTTCAAAATTCATGCATCCGGGTCTGTATATACATAGCAAAATTTTCGCTCGCGCTTCGCGCTCGCATCATTTTTCCCCCAATGAATTATTCCATTGTGTTCCTGAGGAACGCATGAAATGTCCTGTTTTCTAATCATTTGAATACATCAAAACTTCCGTTCATGCTTCGCGCTCGCCTGTGTATTTTCTCTTACCAAAATTTACATTATAAGAATTCTAACCATCAAAACATGTCAATTTATTTGAATTCACGTTACATTCATTTTTGCATTTCAAATTGACCTAAATCTTAGGGGTCGCCAAATTGAGCTTAAACGTAGGGGCGTCAAATTGACCTGAGACTTAGGGATGCCAAATTTATCTTACACTTAGGGGCTCCAACTTTATTTTGAACTTAGGGAGGTGTGCCGAATTTTACCTGAAACTAAGGGGCAACAACTTGGCATTTGAAATATGGTCTCTAAAATTTTTTATTCCTCCTGGTCTGTATATACATAGCAAAATTTTGGCTCTCGCTAAGCGCTCGCATCATTTCTTTTCCCAATGAGTTATTACATTGTGTTCCTGAGGAACGCATGCAATGCTATGTTTTTTCGTACATGTATGGCGCCAATTCAAACTAACATTTAGGGGGCGCCAAATGATTAGTTGGCGCCAATTTGAGCTTAAACTTAGGGGCGCCAAATTTATCTTAAACTTAGGGAGGGAAGCAGAAGGATAGATAAGCATCTATAGATAGATAGATATTCATCTCTCGTTCATAATCATGTAAAATTACTGGGCAACATACCATGCATACGGTCTTTAAATCATGGAGGCCAAATTGATCCTAAACTTCAGGTCTCTATTACATAGAGCAAAATGTTCGATCGCGCTTCGCGCTCGCTTCATTTTCCAAAGAGTTATTACATTGTGTTCCTGAGGAATGCATAAAATGTCACGTTTTCAGAGATCATTCCGATACATCAAATTTCTGCTCGCGATTCACGCTCGCCTATTTTTTCTTTCTTGTAACCAGATTATGAGGATTCTGAACAACAAAACATCAATATACATCATATGGAGAAATATTAGAGGTATATACTCAATAACTTTTCCCTAGCAGACGCTTTTTTACCCGTTTCAACACAAAGTTCGGTCACCAAGGTCGATCCTTACTCACACAGACACACTCGTACACACAGGCCATTAACGTGCAGTCTATGGAAACGCATCCGTGGGCTATACCAGAAGAAGTCATTTTTACAAAACCAGGCATGGCATATATATCACTTCATCCAACAAAAATGACTTTTATATTTTCGGTGAGAGCTATTCATCACCAACACATTGGTATGCGAAATGGCCCTATAAATCATATTGTTTGACCTCAAGACTCAATTTAGTGAAGTGATGTCTGACCAATATCAAGAAAATTCTCCCCTTTCAATGGGAAAAGGTGGGAGTTGGGAGTAATAACTTTGCTGTCTCTCTTTTTTGAGACGAGATGGGCATATGTGTTTTTAAAAGCATGCTATAAAAAAGTATAACCAAGTTAAAGGATATATTCTACAGATTATATTTCCTTCCGAAATGAGCGCAAATATCATTTTGTTTTAAAGGCACAGTCATATTTGTTGCTTAGGACCTCAAACTGAGAGACGTTTTCCCGTGCTTAAGGGCGCGGTGCGAACTCCGCTGCGTATTTGGGTCATATTTGTTCATATGTTGTTTGATTTCACATTACTTGATGGACAAATTTCACATGATTTTAAATGGCTTACTTTCAAATCGTTTTGCTGGACAAATTACAGCTCCCGTTCATATGATATTCTGATGAAGAGCTAAACAAAACTGATACCCCTAATTGCTTAGAATTCTTTGCTTTCTGATCGTAAAGTAGAGGGGGGAAAAATCTGATCGCGTATTTAGAAATATTCGTATCTTCATCTATAGCGCGCGGTAATACCTCATATACCTAGAAATTCTTTTCCATGAACTCACCATTGTCAAGTATTCAACAACAACAACAACAAAAACAAACAAACAAACAAACTTCAAATAAATTATTATTCAAAATCCTTCAACATACATTTAAGCCGTAGGCCTATGTTTGCCTGGCGGGGGGGGGGGGGGGGGCGGCCAAATTTTTGAAAAGTACACAGGGGCGTCAAATTCACGTCGGCCCCCCCCCCCGGGGTGCGAAATCCTGGATACGCGCCTGTATTAAACCAAATTTTAAACACTGAAATGTGATTTTAGCATGAAAAGCCATTTCCCATTATTTTTTACACAAATACAAAAAAAAAAAATCCGGTTTTTGAGCCTGCGCTAGATTACATAATGTTGCGTAATTTCCGAACCGTACGCTCAATTTTGTTCAAATTAGTTCTAAAAGTTGCGTAAGATGTTTTTTTTTAACCTTATTCATATGAAACGTATTTATAGGTTTTCCCGCCCAATTTCATAGGTTTGTCATTCAAACCTATAGAAGGTTCATTCAAATTCAAGCGATACCTTTTTCCGATCGATATCGGCATTTTAATTTTAAAATACGGGGAATCAAGTTCATTCATAGATACAAAGCTTTATTTAAACAGCATTTAATTTCATAATTGGGGCAAAACCATTTCCATGTATTGCATTAAATCTTATTTTCCCCGTACTTAATTTTATTTATACAGCAAACAAGATCTTTAAACGCGCATACAACTTCATTAATGTACTATGTACAATTTAGCATTTTGTTCATTAAAATTAACGAGGCATCGTTTTTAGGAGCCCAATTAGCCTGTTCGGGCAATCAATTTCATTTTGAGGAACTCAATTTTAAGAAACGTCCATTCAATTTAAAATTCCGTTTATGTTTTTGTGTTTTCCCTTCATTCTCTATATATTTTCGCATTACAAGATTTTCATAGCATTGGTGTGCAGTGTGCCATATAATTATTTAGGCTTATCTTTTAAATCATGTTTTAAAGTATGATTTTATCTGACATTATAACGTATCCGCGATTCCATTGTGGGAGATTCAAAGGAGCCTGACAAGCTTGGAACACCCCCCCCCCCACCTCACCCGAGCCCATAATTGAGAAAAAAGTGCATAAAATCTAGTATTTTGCGGAGCGCCCAACGTAAAACATCCCCAACAAAAAAAAACCAAAACAAAACAAAACAAAAAGAAGAGAGAGAGAGAGAAAAAAAAAGCAGGAAACATTATTTATGGATGACCGACTTAACCCTACCCCTACTACGGGTAAAATATGACTGTGAGGGTGACCGCCGAAATATCTTCACACCTACATTGTACCCCACCCCTTCTCCCAACCTCCCCGCTCCTTTTTGCTCGGCCAGCGTAACGCAAAATAACTTCGACTGTACAAGAATCTGAAATATAAATTTTGGCCCCCCCCATAAAATCCTGAATCCGCCACTGTTAAAATTGGTACTTTGTATTGTTTATTATTATTTTGTTCTATTCGCATCTGATATTAATTTTATATCAAAGAAACATTTTTTTTTCTTTCTTTTTGCTTTGTTTCTTTCTTTTTATCTTTACGTCCTGTATTAAGTCGAAGACACTTAAAGAGATCTACACATTTCATAATGGATTTGTTTTCTTTTTAGTTCGTACATTACAGATATATTGTTCATTTGTCTTTTACATATATATTTGCTCATGAACAGTCGTGTTTTTTCGTCTGTTTCAGAAACGGATTTTGAATACATCTTTTTGTCACACCATGAGCACTGACCGAAAGAAGTGTGACTTCGCCTTTCAATTTTCAGAGCTATGCTCCTTATTATAAAATCTATGATTTTATGTTTTTGGCATTTTTCTTTATCAACTGTGTTTTCATGTATTATACAGATGCCAAGCAGACAATTTTGTTCAATTCTTTATATATATATATATATATATATATATATATATATATATTATATACTGATAATGTACATTATTGCAAAATAATCCTAGTGCGTAATTGGTAAATAAAGAAACAATTGCAAAAAATGCGTTGCAAACCGTTCTCAAAGTGCACAAGATTTCGATCTGTGAAATGCGTGGTGCATGAAAGAAATAAAAACCATTACGCACCTCGTCATATATTATTTTGCATATATCTTGGTATATGTTTAGAACTCATAATATATAGATGACCTTAATTTGTAACGGTATTATTTACGAACTTTTGTTATATTTTCTTCTCCTCTCGTTTTAGAGAGAATTAAATCAGAGTAAAATACTCGGATATGTTCACAGCATCACAGTCAACATCTCCCGCTCCCTCCTCTCTCTCTCTCTCTCTCTCTCTCCCTCTTTTCTCTCTCTCTCACTACCCCCCCCTCTCTCTCCCTCTCTCTCTCTCTCTTTCTCTCTCACCCTCTTTTCTTGGTCACGGAGAACAACTCCGAAATTCACACTTGATTACACGCCCTCTATATTTCAATACTTCAAAACAACGTAATAAACACAAACACGTAACAACTCTCCACGGCCTAATAAGGTAAACGAATACTTGTACATATTATTTATTTTCTTTACTTTTTTTTATACATTATATAAGATAAGATGTTGGTGCCTGATTTTGTTTGTATGATTTACTTTTATTTATTATGGTTTTTGTTCTTGTTTGTTATGATTTCTGTCAGAGATTCCGATGAAGGCATAAGCCGAAAGCTTGATTAAAGACTCAAAGTCCAGCAACGTCCAAGCTTGTCCTAGAATTTTTATTCATAACACACATATATATATATATTTATATGGGGGCATACGGGCCTTTTCATAAGCCTTTTCTTTCATATATAGGTCCGTGTGAAAATCAAGTCTTGATTTTTAATAGGGTAACATAAAAGTTTTGGTATTAGTTTCAATAATAAATTATATGTGCGTGTCCAGTGTTCTTTCTTTTTGTCTTTGCGTCCACTATTTCATTTTCGTTGCTATATGAGGGACTTATCCATGGCTGCAGGGTAAACAAAGTCATGGTAAACCGTTTTGATAACCTATAATGTCATGTCTTCTTGACGATGAATCTTACATAGAATGCACTTATTTTTAACATGCTTGCCTTGTAATGAATTTGAATGACCCAAGAAAGTCCGAGGGCATCCCCATTTTAATTTGAATGCACATTTCTAATAATCTATGCATAAAGTTTAAAATGTTAACGACTCTTTTTCTAAATGTATATTGCACGGATAACTAATTCGATAGAGCAAAAATGAAAATTAAACATTCCCAATTCTAAGGTTGAATGTTCTTTGTCTAAACGTAGATGACTGATTCGAAAAATGCTTTACAAGGATTCAAATCTCAAACGAAGCAAACATGAAATTGAATGAAAATTCTTTAAATGCTTATGCTATTTTTTAAAATCGACTTGGCACATTTAAAAAGATCATTGCATAAATAAATGAATTGAACGAACTTAATGTAAGTTGAAATGGAGGTGGGCCCAAACGATCACAATTGTGGTGAAATTTGAAAATCCAAGGCAGAGGAACTACTTTCAGAAGAGCAAGCTGGCTTTAGGGCTGGTCGGAGCACTGTGGAACAAATTTTCAACTGTATACTAGGGTCCTCATTGAAAAACACCTACAACATCAGAAGGACCTGTTCCATAATTTCTTTGACTTTAAGAAAGCCTTCTACGGAGTTTGGCATGATGGTCTCTGGCAAGTCCTCAGAGGATTCAATATGGACGAGGGGCTAGTTCAAGTCATCCAAGCCCTTTATGAACACTCAAGCAGCTCAGTGCTTTTAAACAACATGGCAGGAGAGTTCTTCCCAACAACTGTTGGTGTAAGGCAGGGGTGCCTCCTTTCCCCTGTTCTTTTCAATCTCTTTCTGGAGCAAATTATGTTGGAAACCCTCGAGAACTAGGCAGACTTCTATTGGTGGAAGGCCTGTCTGCAATCTTCGCTTTGCAGATGACATTGACTTGATGGGCAGTAGTAGGAGGATTTCCAAGATTTCCATGAATGGAGAATCCTTGCAAGAAGTTACCGGCTTCAAAATACCTATACACTATCGAAAGATGGCACCTGCACAGCAGAGATTCGCATCAGGATTGCTACAGCCACCGCAGCTATGGCAAGACTAGCCAGGATCTGGAAGAGTAATATCAATTTTCCGGTCAAGTTCAAGCTGTACAAGGCCCTTGTTGTCTCCATCTTTCTTTATGGTTGTGAGGCAGAGGCGGCGGAACGAATTCGAAAGTGGGGGGTCACGATGAAAAAGGGGCACTTTTTCTAAAGAGGGGGCACTTGAGACTAGATGCTTTATAAGAAAAGTATTCAGATAAGTAGGGGTTCGCAGAAAATTTGCCTTTAAATTTGTGCTTTTAAAATTTTTAATGGCTTTGTATCTTATCAATGATAAACAAAAGGTATGCGAGCGCGAAGCGCGAGCCGAAAATTTTGAGATAATTGTTCATTATAGACCATATTGAGCATCCGCGAGCGCGAAGCGCGAGCTGAAAATTTGAGTTAATTGTGCTCTGTATAATCTATTTAGTATCTGCGAGCGCGAAGCCCTAGCCGAAAGAATTGAGTTAATTTATATGCTATTAAATATCCGCGATCGCGAACCTCGAGTTGAAAATTATGAGCTTAATAATGGAGTTTATTTTGGATTATAGACCCTATTTAGTATCCGCGAGCGCGATGCGCGAGTAGAAAATTATAAGCTTAAAAATTGAGTTTTTATTGTGCATTATAGACCCTATTTAGTATCCGCGAGCGCGAAGCGCGAGCCGAAAATTTTGGTTTTAAGAGACATATGGAGTAACATGGGGCACTTTTTTTTATTAAAAATGCCCCTTTTTAGTAATAAAAGTGCCCCTTTTTACTATAAAAATGGCATTTTATTAGCTAAGAAAAGGGGCACTTTTTAGTCAGGAAAAGGGGCACTTTTAGGGTGGATGAAAAAGTGGGGGGTCACAGTGCCCCCCCCCCTGCCCCCCTGGTTCCGCCGCCTCTGTTGTGAGGCATGGACACTTCAGAAGGAGACCGAACGAAGAATACAGGCTTTTGAAACTAAATGCCTGAGGAAGCTACTTGGCATCTATACAGAGAGCACAAAACCAACGAATATGTATTATCCACAGTCAGAAACCTGGTGGGCCCCCAGCAACCTCTACTCGCAATCGTCAAGCGACGTAAGCTAGCATGGTTTGGTCACATCACCAGACACAACAGCCTGTCAAAAACCATTCTACAAGGCACAGTTGAAGGTGGACGCAGAAGAGGACGTCAAAGGACAAGCTGGATGGATAATGTAAGACATGTAAAGATTTGGATTTAGCATACGCACAATAATCATTTCTTAAAATCTAAGCTCGAGAAATTGTTTTTGTATGCCACGAGTGATGTGGCGGTGGGGGGGGGGCGGTGTGGGGGAGGGGTGGGGGAGGGGTGGGGAGGGGTGAGGGGAGCCTATAGGGGAGGGGGAGGGTATGTGGTGATCGGCCAAAAATTCGGCCTTCACGGCCGTGATGAAGGTAATAAATTATGACAGCTCTATAGGGGTGGGTTCAGTCGGTTAATATTTGGGTATTAAGATTATTTTCACTCATTTTTATTTTGTTCTTTCTGACGTTTTAGGTCAATTTTGCAGTTTACCTGCACCCCCCCCCGTCCGAATACGTCATGATGTCAGTGTTGTTGTTGTTGTTGTGTTGTTTTGTTTTTTTTTGTTTTTTTTTTAAATAAAATATGCATATTTTAGGAGTGCATGCATACCGAGAGATGTCTTCCTATCCTAGATCGATCCTCCATTCGATTCTCGCATCTCGCACGCGCGCGTACGTAGTACGTACACGTACTCGTGCTTCATTTATCAACAGCTGTAAACAAGTCAACAGGTGAGAAAAATTTGTATATTCATAAAAACACTTTAATTATGCCTAAAAAATCCATTATAGATTATATCCATACCTTTTTTCACATTTAGTGGCTGGTACAGTCATAAGGTGGACTTGCCAGACCCTTTAGCAGTTAGATCTCGGCCCAATTAAATAGATTTTCGCACACATAATTGACGAGTGTTGTAGTAGTTTGTAGAATGTAGTGCATGATGCATGATGACGATGCATGGTCATGATCACTTACACTTATGCATGGTCAATTCATAATTGACCTTGCACTGGAAAGTACCTTATTGCAGCAGTTTTCTTCCAATGGAAAGTCAATGCAGAAAAGTCTCTTGAGCACCTACTGCCAAGTCAAGGTGGCATATCCAAAAAGGGTCTAAAAATTCTACTAAACAAAATTTTTAAAATCTAAAGGAAGAATTATATTGCAATGAGACTATAGATTATCTTAATTTATTTTGAGGAAGGTTTAAAGCTGGTTTTGCTAATTATTATTGAGAAGTTTCCTCATCAACCTAGAGGGCGACAGACAGCCATTTTACAGTACTGACTAATGTTGGTTTGCAGCTGTATGTGGGTCATGATGGTCGATGACAATAATCAATAGACTCTACAATAAAAAATGTCAATGTGAATGTGTGACTGTGAGTGGCTCATTTTTAGAGTGTAGGATGGGGGGGGGGGGGTCCGTTGTCCGGACACTTAAGCAGATAAAAACATCTTTTGCTCTCGATTTTCTCAAAGTTTGTGCAGTAAATAGCTAAGATATTTGTGAATATTTGTGCTTTGTTACATTGTCTGATATTATTTTCAATCAAATAATAAAATATTGATCACAAAGCTCCTAAAATTGCCGTCTTTGTCCGAACAAACAACCCGTTCGCACATACAAGTTAACAACCGGGTATATTTAACTGTTTGCTTTGGAGTGGCTGCAGTTCAGTGAGTGCAACTTACTTGCAAGTGACCTACGACTGAGACTCGTGTGCATGCGGATTGTTGTTTTCTTCAACTTATGGGACACAGAGAAATGTCTACAACTATAAAGTACAAGCTCGTACGTACAGGGCAATCGTGACAATGCATTATGATTGTTGGCGCTCTGATGAGCTATCGCGTGAAGCTCCGCCTCCTGGTTGCGATAACTGAAGAAGTGCGTTGACCGGAACTGAACAACGAGATTAAGCTGTTCCTGAAAGAACGCTTTTATCGTGCTTGCTGTCGATCATAACCAACGTGGACCATTTCGCAAGAAAAAGTGCAAGACTCGACTTCACAAAACCTGTCCACGGAAAGCCACTGTTAGTGTTATGATGGAGGTACCTTAGTCCACGCTATTTGTTTTCAACTGCTAAAAGTAAAATAATTCAATCTTTTCATGGAAAATAGTTCTCCCTATTAAATGTTAAATATTCCAAGGAAAATTTTGTAGAGAAAACTACGACAGAAATATTTGGTGAATGCGCAAGTTGAGTCGATTCCGCAGTCGTTTGAAATTTGCGTTGGCAAAACTGAACGGTACATTAGTCCACGCACATACAGTAAATGAATGTAAATTTTCAGTTTCTGTCTCGAAGTTTATTTTTGATGGTTTCTTGAATTCATGAAAATACAAGAAATAAATGATTTTCCCCCAAAGTTTTTGTGATATCTTCAATTTGATTATTGTTTTCTCGATTGTTGAGAAAATCGAGCGCACATATCGCGTTGCATCGCGCGTATTAGAGGGTGCATGAACTAATGTACTGCGTGGACTAAGGTACTTCTACCATACAATACTTATAAAGAAGAGAAATATAAATAGGAACGAACTTCAATAAATCGAATCGTGCATTCCGTGGATGGAAATAAAACAAAAGGAAAAAATGAGGACTTACCCAAAAAATAAGTGACAAGTCTAAATTTTATCATGACTATTACTGTTCATTAAGGCACAATGGTAGATCTAGTGTATTTCATATGCTAACATGATCATTCGAGCGTCATGCATATTTGTGGAGTTAAAAATTCAACGTGTGGGAGCTGTGCATGCATGTGCTGATCTGACATTAGTCCAGAATCAGACGATTTATATCGTTTCACTCATCCTCACTGGTCCCCACTGCCCGCTGATGGCGCCATCAGCGGGCAGTCACGACCAGTGAGGATAACTTACGTGAAACGATATAAATCGTCTGATTCTGGACTAATCTGACATGGGCCATGGCCCATGGCCATAGTGTGGAGCAGCACCAGGATTGACTGAAATTGCCTTATTATTATGGTCTAGAATCTATGTCTTTGCACATAAAATTCAACCTCATTAATATAATGTATTATTTTAAAACTCATCAGTGTTATTCCATTATTTAGAAATCTAAGACTTTAGACTGAAATAGAGTCTAGGGATTCTAAGATTCTATATACCTCTTATATATTCTTCTATTTAATATCATGATAATCACCTTCTTTGTTAAAACAATTTCAAGAAGTTTTTTATTACTAAGATTAAGAACAGTGTCAAAGTGACAATCAATAAAGTAAGATGGGCTTGTCATTTTGTATAATGAAAACTAGAAAATATGCACAGTTAAGTTTTGACTCTTCACTTTTTTACAGATGGTTAAAAATTTCAGGGTAGCCTAGAAAAGAAAACTTGAGCACTGAAAATCATAGGCCCGAATTCACAAACGTGGTTTAGTTAGTCCATGGTCTAAATCCGAGGTTTAACCCACGGATTTAGACCATGGTCTAAATTTTGGTATTCACAAAGGTGGTTTATTTTAGACCATGGTTTAAATGCGTCATTTGACGTCATCATTTTTAGTCAACTGTTGGGGGTAGTTTAAATAATTTAGACCATGGTCTAAATTCCATGCGCATGCGCAGTTGCTTGATTGTCTGTCATGATTTTTTTTCCCCGCTCAAAATACATAAAAAACTGACGAAATCCTGATGTGAGAGGGTGGTAGATTTGCCGTCAAATGTCCTGTTTACAAGCTTGAAATGTAAGTATTTTTCATGCCTCTTTATTAATGAATATGGAGTCATATGAGAATTATGTTCTAAATTCGCAATTGTTTCCTTCAAATGCAGTATAAATCGTGATCGTTCTGTGGCTGCAATTTATGTTTTCATTTCATCGCAGGAGCTGTGAAAGTTCAGTCCCATTCGTCCGTTTATGTGCTGGAAGATATAATATTGGACTGATCTCCGACTGAGAGCAGACGACGATCAAAATCACCTTTTTAGATTAGAATAACCAGAAAAAGCCTTTTATCCCCGATTTCTGCTTCTAGATTAGTCATGATTACCGTCATCAAGTGGTGGGGGCAGGGCCAAGGGGACATTTAAAAAGTTATGTTCCCGATTGCCTATTGCCTTGGCCGACGTTTTTTTTTTTT
>CALNVZ010002974.1:40702257-40735390 GCA_940671915.1 Paracentrotus lividus
TTTTTTTTTTTTTTTTTTTTTTTTTATTTATTTATTTTTTTTATTAATACAATTTTAAGATGAGCTTGTCATTATAATTTTGCATTGCAAATCTGAAAGTGGCAATGTCTGTGCACTAAAATGAGCAGATGGGCATTTTGCCATGGAACCTTGAACTAATTTAGATATTTTGTGTGATGCATTCTATGATTGCAGTCAAAGTCTGATTGAAGTTAGCACTTGCGTAAAGGCTGATTGGTCGTATATTTATGGTCCAACATAACAATGACCCCAAGTACACAGCAAACCATATTAAAGCAGTATCGCAACATAAAACATGTTAAGCCCAGATTTAATCCCCGTATAGCTCATGAGAGGTGATCTGAATCGACAGCGCCCTCTAGACTGACCATCAAACCTCCAGCAACTCCTGGACACGCTCCAACGAACTTGGAATGATATTGGCCGTGAAATGAGTGTTAAATTGGTCGATATTAGGCCAAGAAGGTTGATGACTGGCCTGAAAGCCAAAAAAGACCCCCCAAAATTTTTAACATTCCTAAAACTAATGTTCTGAAGTGTACAAATAATTTTGGGGCCATGGAAATTGCAAATGGCCGCCTAGAACTTCCGAGACTGACGGAACATTTGAGATTTTGAGTTTAGGTGATAGTGACATTACCTACCATTTGATATAAGTTGTAATTAAAATTTCAAACCAACATCAATTTATTTAATTCAATTTTTTCAAAGTGTACAAATAATTTTTTGGGGGCACTGTATGTACTTCTAACTTGGGGATATACGTATCACCATACAAAGATAAAGGGTCACAGAGGACAAATAATTAAATTGAGATAGCCATATTTGAAATATACAAAATTAAACTTAGGAATAGTATATATCACCATAGGAAAATGATCTAATAAGATTCTGGTGTACGAAGGTCAAGGGGTCACAGAGGTCAACGTTCTGTCTATTGAGTTTGAACGCAATATCTCAAGAACCACTTGAGATATAAACTTCAAACTTCCTCTTATATGTATGTAATGTGTATGAGGTGGTGCTATTGGCTTTAAGAGGTTTAATTTTGGTGTCTTTTGTTCTGACAGGAGCTGAAGTATAATTAAAGAAGTTCCGACCAGAGAGAGAGCAACGCGTGTCATCATGGCGGGAAGACGCAGTGTCTTCGATACCATTATGTCCAAGGAGGAGTACATGCAGCCAGAGCAGAAGGAGGTACCTGTCAAGCTGGCTGATGCTTCCATGCAAGACCCTGATGAGCTCATTGAGTGTCCGTACGATAAGATACATCGCATTCGCCTAAGCCGCTTCCCTATGCACCTCCTCAAGTGTCGAAAGGTAATTTATTCAACGAAACTTTTGAATTACTACCCCTGTCATATGGCAATTCCATTGTAAGTCAGTCACATGTACCATGATTTTTCAGAGGTTTAGATTTTTCTCCATTGTAGTTATGTGAATAACATGATTTGGGGCTTCTGGTAATATGCCTACTGAGTTTAGTTAGAAGCCCCAATATTACCATTATAACTGATGAAATCAATCTAAATTCAAGAAGCAAGAACAGCCTATTTCAATGAAAATCATGAGACTAGATCCTTAATTTTCATTTCTGTTTTGGCACAGCATATCCCCATAATGCATGCCTGTTATACTCTACATCATGCATTTGTTTGTTGTGCTTAGTAAGTTTTCTTTCTTACACCAAGCTTTCACAGGATGTGGAAATGGAGATCTGGGGGGCATTTCATCAAAGGACTTGTCGGACGTTTTATTGGACAAACTGTTATAAGCTTCTGAAATGCTTGCATCTGATTGGCTGAGAGCAAATTTGTCGTATAAAATGTCCCACAAGTCCTTTAATGAAATGCCCCCCTATGTGTGAAAAAAGTTTTTGATTGAGTATCATATGAGTGGAACATTTTATTTAATCCAATATTATGTCTTCATTTCTAATACAATACAACCATGGGGGGAGCAGGCCTAAAAATTCGACGCGAATCCGCGAATCGATTCGCGTGGAGATTCCTGTCGGGTCCGTAGATTCGCGTGAGGTGAAGGTCGAGGTTGACAAAAAAAAATGAAGTTTTCAAATTCAATCACTCAATTTACGATTTGGCAACAAAAAAATTGACGATTACCATATCTACATGCATACAGGCTTCACATTTATTTACAAATTGCAAACAAAAAAGTTGGGTTTAGATCGATTTATCCGCAAAACACAACTTAAATCTGGCCTCAACCGGCTATAACTTATACACAAAAATACATGTATGGTACACTCGGAGGGACGCATAAAATTATTGGGCGACTAACAAACTTACTATTTACTTTTCTTACGGTACGTAATCTATTTTCTGTGTGCGTGCCGGTCGATTATTCGATGGAAAAAACGTTTTGTACGGAGCCGATGATTGGTAGTATTGACACATTGTTTACTAAAATATAACCAATCATATCAATAAGCGATACGTACGGGAGTTATAGCAACGTGATGCGAACTGTAGACAACTCGCCCACGGACAATTCAATTCACCTCCAAACGGGCGACGTGTTTCAAGAGCAATAGCGCCTTTTTTAGCGAGTTGTTTTTCAACGATTAGCATTTTATCCAAGAAAGGAATATTAAATCGGGATAATGGCTTAAAATCAGATCTTTGAGACATTTGCCGCTTATTTATGAGACAGCTTGCCACGCTAATCTTAGGGCGAGCTGTACGAGCGCGAACTGTACCGAGGCGAGTTATTTATGTGCAATATTTTTGTTGCATGTACATGCTTTGTTACATACAGTATTATTTCATTCATTGATTGATTATATGTCTTTTTCATATATTATTTATAACTCCATTTTATATAAAATCTTTATATCACAATTGATTTACATGTATATATTTATTTGTGAATCAACCTCTTGTTGTCTTTAGACTGTTTGTTTGGTTGAATAAAACACTTTGAAAAACAAATTTTAACATACTAGTATATAGAGTGATGATTTTAGAGAATGTGAAGATAATTTTTTTTTTTTTAATTGCAGATAGAAACTGCATGTATACAAGAAAAAAAAAAGATTTCGCAAGTTTCGCGAGGAGAATCCAGACCATTCCCGGGACTTCTTCGATATTTGCGAGAATCTAGATTCTCGCGGGTCACTTCTGCGAGAATCCAAACAGATTCTCGCCACCCGGCACAAACATTTTTACGCCTGTAGGGGAGGGGGGGGGGGTCCTCCCACTCAGGTTTGTTCTAATCCCGATGGGGGGGGGGGGGTTTCAGTCCTTCCACTTGCATCAGCTAGATTGTTCAATGTATCCATGCCTATCAATTGCTCTTATCGCTTCAGATTATCTTTTAATTATTCCCACTTAATGTTTCTTCACTTTCTCAGAACTATGTTGGGAAGGAGATGTATACCTGTCCATTCAATGCATGTCACCTGGTCCCAGCACCTGAAGCAAGACATCACATCGCGAACTGCCCTGACAAAGGATTTGTCGAGAAAGACATGGCTCGCGGTACGTTTTTTTTTCCTTCAAAATGGTTGTAAATACAGTCCACTCATTATAATGAGATGTTCAGGACCAAGCCAACTCGTATAACAAAAGCTCATTCTACTGAACCAAGTGCATATGTGTGCACTTGGGACCTGGAGTGTGGCTCGCCTCATGAAAATCTTGTGGCTATGCTCGTTATAATGGGAGTGGACTGTGTTTCTACCTGTATGCTTTTGATAGATGGTTGACTCTTTGCATGCCACACTTATTTGGAGCATTTAAAAAGCACATCTTTATCCTTTACATTAGTCAATTTCGAAAATAATATGAACATGAACAAGTCTTGTGTGGCATGAATGGGGGAAAATACTGTGATAAGTGTACAAGTAGTATCATTGTTTTCCAAATGCTCTAGCACCACAAAAAGAATACAATAATGCAATAATTGGCAGGGCTTTGTACAATCTTTTCATAGAAGTGAGGTACCTTAGGGGAAAATTTTCAAGGTACATTTTGTTGTGCTTGTGAACATTTTTGGTATTTTTCCTTCTAAAATAATAATAATAATAATAATAATAATAATAAGCTTCTTATATAGTGCCTAATATGAAACAATTTCATCTCTGAGCACTTTACAATTATAATTATCCCGCTCATCGGATGCTGGTAAGTCTTTCAGACACCTGTCCAATCCCAAAGGGATCAATAAGAATCATGGCAGCCTTTACTGCACACTCGTTCCATTCCTACCAGATACCCATTTTGCACCTGGGTGGGAAGGAGCATTGTAGACTAAACGCCCATGCCCTTGGACGTAAGTGTCATACCGGGGATTGAACCCACGGACCTTGCATTCTCAGTCCAGTGATATGACCACTAGACTATGACACTTCTACTAGGGTCTGGTTTGAACATTCTGACAAACATGAGTATGTGATAAAAAATGACATTTCTTGTGACACGGGAGAAAATGTCTCTCATTTATACTGACGTCAATGCAATATTATAATGACTTAACCTAACATAGGATACGGTAAGTGTTTAGAGATGAAAATGAAATAAAATTTGATAAATGTAAAGGTGTAATACTCAAGGTGCTATGAATCTCTTGGGACTATGGAGTTTTGTAGTGGTGTGTTGTCTGTGCGCTTTGTCCTTTTCCCCTTCTGTTGGGGGCAGGTAAATTTTTTTAAAATTTAAATCATATTGCTTATTTTTGTGCCTGTTCAACTTTTACAGGTTATGACTCAAATAATACTTACTGCAGAGGCTACACCAAAGTACCATCATACAGACGATCAGACGAATTTCATCATGAGCCCTCCGAAAACTGGGATGAAGGTTAGTTGATATGGGATATGGGATATTATTATTATCTTGGTATTGACTCTGTCAGTATCTCTGTCTCACTCCCACAGCTCTTGCGATCGTCATTTCCCTTCTCTTTTTTTATCTCTACCACATGCCTTCCTTTGTCGTGGTTCTGTCCTAATATGGTAAATTGCCACTTGGTCTCACCCAACGAACGTAGAGGGCGTCAACAGCTTCGCGTGTTGCTCTAAGGAAGGCCAACTGCATACGCGCATTCAGCTGAGATATGCGCACATTTAATTTGGCATGCCAACGAAATCAAATAGCGGTTCAACTCCTCGACGGACAAATAATGATCATGATAACAAAATGATATTTTTTATTTAAAAAAAAAATAAATAAATAAAAAAATAATTATTTTCTAATTAATATATTATTTTTACATGAACCAATATTTTTTTTTTATTGTAAATCAAAATGTGAATTTCTATAATCTTTATTAGGTCAGTGATATTTGTTATCAGCGAGTTTACCAGACCACTACATTCCAGTGCTTTTTGCAAGATCGATTTTGTGCCGCATGCAAAGCATGTCGGGATTGAAAAGCGCCGCACTATTTTTTTTATAAGCGCCTGAGCTGAGCCGCATACACACGTGTGTGCATGAGCGCTGCGCTGAAGCGCAGGTACTAGCTTGAATAGCCAGCGCAGCGCCAACAGCCCTTGCGCCTAAGCCCCCGGCGCACGGTGAAGTGCATGTAGGCCTATCTGCACGGCTCGAGCAGCTGAGCTGCTGCCGCAGATACACCGCCGCGCCCCCTCCTTGCCCTAAGCCCACGGCGCACGACACTAGCGTGATCACCTGGCTTGGGTCTATCGAGCTGAATTTCCTAGCCTAGCGGGGCCCGGGGCTATAGCCTGGCTTTGACCTAACGTACGTTAAGGCTAAGAAGCTCCAAGGAAGCCTTCCTATATCATCTGATCATTAAAAAAGAGGCCAAGACCCTAGATTATATCGTCAGTTTCGTAAACAGAGTGACGTTAGAGGGTCTAACGTTAGAATTTTAGATCTAACAAGTTAGATCTAGATCTATAGTATGATAGAGTAAGACTAAGTTTAACTTGATGATCTCTGTCGAACTTTAACAGTTTACTAAGTTAGATCTAACTTACTTCGTTAGAGTTAACTTAGTTGTTCTGCTTTAAAATTTAGGTTCTGCTTTTCAACTAAACCCCCGAGAAGAGACGCCAACTAACTTAAGCTAGACCTAACGTTAATCTAAGTTACATCTAGATTACTGGAGATTCTAACTTAAGTTTGATCTTGAATTTTTTTTTTTTTTTATTTATTTTGTTTTTTTTTAGGGGGGGGGGGGGGGGCTTGACTTGTTTCCGGGAAAGAGGTGATGATGCCCGAGGCCGAGGTGGGCCCATTCATCAGAAACAAACAAACAAATAAATAAATCTAATAAGAAGTCGATCTAGATCTAACACGTTAAGTAACGTTAAAAGATCTAGATCCATTGACATTGATATTTTAAACTTTTAACAGACATAGGCCTAGCTAGCCTAGGGTCTACGTCAGGTTAGTTGTCGCCCGGCGCAGCCGGCTGCATTAGGCTATACCGGGAAGTACCGTCACTGACTCTAGAATCTACTCTGTTTTTACTAGAAATCTAGGTCTAACGTTAACGTTAGATCTAAGCGTTCGACAAAAACCTTCACGTATCTCTTTCTCGGTAAAAAGAAAATAAAATAGAATCTGACCTTCATATTCCTGCAGTTAACGTTACTCCTTACCCCAACTCTTCAACAGCCATAGCATAGCAGACGATAATGTGTAACTTGCAGTTTCTCAGCGAAATATTTCCTCTGAAAGTTGTCAACCACGCCAATAACTTTATTTTCGTTATATACAAAATAAAGAATGTTTCTAAATTTAAGATATTTTTTACCTTAAAAAATATTTCAAAGTATCAACAAAATAAAAATATTATATTTTGAGTTCAATATATATTTTTTGATACATAAATGAATAAAAACAAATCCGTATTTCTTGTTCTTTGTCAAATCTACAAACATCGAAAACCGCCGCACTATTTTTTTTCTTGGTCACAAAAATAGAGCGGAGTTGGCCTTCCTTAGAGCAACACGCGAAGCTGTTGACGCCCTCTACGTTCGTTGGTCTCACCCTACATGGTCTAATTTCATTTTGTCTACAGCCAGCAGTCTAATTAACTTTTTTGTCTTATTACCACTTAGCACATTTCCCATTTTGTCCAATTCCCATTCCTTGGAATGTCCACTTAGTCTTACAGTACTTAAGTAAATTCCTGTAGCTAATTGGTAATGGACCAAATTTATACATGTGAGAATTAGACGAAAGTGTAAGTAGACAACCAATAGGAAAATTAGACCAAGTTAAACTAACTGCTGTTAGTCTATAAACCCCTACTATGGCTATTTTTGAAGCAGTACTAGTGATTGTAACAAACGTAGGCAGTCCCCCCCCCCCAAAAAAAAAAAAGGTTCAAGCTAATCCATTTTACAAGGAACAGCCAAGAAATGGAGCAATATTTTTTTTTTTCAGGGTGCATCAGTGTCAATTTCAAAGAACCTTTACTGGAAGTTAAAAATTGAAAAAAAGTGAAAAGAAAAAAAGCTATTGCTTAAACTGTAATATTGACTTGTTCTTTGCAGAGATTCAGACAAACGCAACATCCAGAGAATACTGGGGCCCAAATGGAGAAGGAGATCATGGGTGAGTTTATCCAGAAAAGACTTGGGGGGGGGGGAGGGGGGAGCGGGTTTAGACAAACACATCCAGAGAGTATTTTTTACTGTGTGCAGGCCATGTGTCATTTATATACATGCGACTGGGCCATTAACAGCCCTTACATGATTTTCTCATCTTTCTGTGCGAATTAATAAGTCATTAATAATGTAATCAAAGTCACTAACCATTTCATTTACTAGTGGTTTGAGACATTCATCAAGTTTTGTGTAATTCATTGGTCATTAATATGTTTTTACAAACTGTTATAAGCTCCTGAAATGCTTGCATCTGATTGGCTGAGAGTAAATTTGTTGGATAAAATGTCTGACAAGTCCTTTTAAGAAATGCCCCCCAAACTCAATCATCTTTATATTTATATATTTTTTTTGTAGTGGAGCCCAGCATCTACCACGGGCCAAAGGGAGGGGGGCTCCAAGAGCTGTCGGCCACACCCGTACCCGGGAGGAGACGGAGATGAGGTTACCACGACAACCAGCCCAAGCAGCTGCAGTAGCTCAGCAGCGCCACCAGAAGCTTCAGCAGAACCAGTATGACCCCAACCCAACCCATGAATCCCAGGTCAACAACAACACTCCTTCAGCAGGTACGTAGGTCTATTCATCTATACCTGCTTTTCAAATTAGATGAAAGAAGACGAATCACTTAAAGAAAAATTCCATCCTCCTCAGATATTTGTAACTTTCTATTTTCTCCAAAGAACTTTTTTCTTGATTGTGCATTGACTATAAATCCAGGAACTTTTGCGTATTGTGAATAATACCCATTTTGAAACTTTCCTGAATTGTAGAAAATTACAATAGATCTCTATTTAACGTATTTAGCGGCATGGAAAATTAGCAAATCTCAACCCTTGGGAATACAAGAAATTTTTGTGATTGCACTTGATGTATTCCTTCATTGTTAACCACAGGAAGAAAAAAAAAAGCAGATTTGCCTTTGGTTTGCAATTCCTTAACTAGAGCTATGGAGTGGCTTTCCCAAGTGCACAAATGTTTTAGTTAGTTAGTTAGCCCATATGTTCTTGTCTTTCAGCCCCTGTCCAACTATCAGCCGTAGCTGGTTTAGGGAGAGGTCAATTCAAAGGTCGTGTCATGGCAGCTAACCTGTATGGAGGAGCACCACCACCTCAGCAGTATCCAGCACAACCCAAGCCTGGTGGATTGGCACAGAGCTCTTGGGGAACACAGGTAATTAACATTTTATCTTTAATTGACTATAATAACTCACCTGACCTAAAGCCTAAAAAAAAATTGTTGACTTGACGTAATGGGTCACTGAAAATTAGGGTAGGTAGGGCGGATTTTGTTGTTGTTGTTGTTGTTGCATATATTTGCATACATGAAAGTAGCACCTTGGGTATGATCTGATGAGAGGGGTAGACCACAATATGTTCAATTAACTCCACGCACAGACACACTCACTTTTTCAAACAACAGCAAATAAAAAAAATGGGCCAGTTTTCCTTAGATGCCGTGATGTTTAAAATTACCAGCAGCGCGGCATGAAAGCCCAGAATTAAAGCAACAAACTTCCAGGTTTTCCCCACTGTGATATTGATATTCACGCTATTGCAATTGGATAAAAAAACTAAAAAAGCGTAGGGTAGGCAATAAAAATAGGGTAGGGCGGGTTAAGTCAAGTTAACAATTGTCTTTTTAGGCCTTATTGCGGATAGTGGGTTGTATGCCGTCCATAAAATCTTTACTGGTTCTAGAACAACTACCCCCGTAAAAAAAAATCTAAATCCCTAACCATACACCTAACAACGACCCTATTTCTAGGGGTAGTTGTCCTAGGGGATAATTATCCAGGGAGCAGTTGTCTTGATACGCTCTTTACTCTTTCCCCCAAACCGATTGCTTGATTTTCTTTCACCAAACTTGAAATCATCCTTGGGTGTAGGCTGATCTAGATAAGGGGGAAGGGAAAGCGGCTGCTCCTGACCATATTTGTGGCAATCATGCTGTTTGTATGGGGTGTGGGGGCAGAGGCCATCATATTGTTCCCAACTGCAAGACATCTCACATTTTACCTGTCCTCTTAACTGATTGCTGTCTTTTTAACCCAACTAAATATGAATCATCTGAAGGCATAGGTATATTCAGGGGAGGGGGTAAGGAAAAGAGCACTAATTAACCACTACGTTTGCTGCAATGATGCGTATGGATTTCAATATGGGAGGAGGGGGTGGTTGGGATAGGGAGGGGAGGGAGGGGAGGGAAGACTGAGGTCATCACACTTTCTCCAATGAAAAGACATCTCCTCTGATGAGTGCAAGACCCCAGGATCACTTGTTGAAAAAAAAAAAGTTGTTTAAGCTGCAAATTGTCTAGACACTTCATCTTATTTTTCACTGGTATGAATTATATGACAAACAAATAAACCTAACAAATAGTTTTTTTTTTTTTATCCTTAATGTGATACCCACAGCAGACTGCATCATCAGGAAACAGCAGCTCTGGCCCACCTTCTCTGGAAGACGATGACTTTCCACCCCTCGGTGCACCCCAGCGAGCAACCCAACCTGCCCATGTTGGTTTAGGGCGTGGTCTCGGCAGGGGAGCTGTCCTCCAGAGACCTATCAATGGGATGCAGAATGGACGCATGTAGGAGAGCAGGAGTCACCATGGTAACAATGTGAGATATGAAGGAAGTTCTACTATTGTTCGACCCTTAAGGAAACGTGTGATACTTGTCATTTTTAATTATAATGGGTTTAACAGATCTAAAAAAAAACAGCAATTTTCCACAATCAATGGGTAATATCCAAACACGTTGTCCAATTTTTGTATTAATTGAAGTTGATTGATCACATGTATTGTCGATATAAAAATTTATGTTTAAACAAAAGATTGATAGAATTTTAATTTTTGGTCTTAAATGCATGATGTGTTTTACAGGAAGCCCTACATGTATGTTTTGTTGTATTTCAAATAAAGATGTTTTATAACAAGTCCATGTATATTGTTGCAAAGTTAGACTAAGGTTTTTTTCTGTTTCTTCAAAATCAAGCTTTACGTATAAAAACAACAAGTATAAAATCATTTTGATACAAACTCTTGACAATGTAGTCTTATAGTTTGTGTGATATATTTCTCCTTGATGGAGTTTCCTTTTGATTTGGAGGAGTTTTTCATGCTTATGCAAGTAGTTCTATTCTTTGAAAATGTATCGGTGCTCTTTATAGAAGTTAGGAAATGTTTTGCACTTTCAAAGTAGGTAACCCTTCGAAGAAAATGCTTAAAGAAAAGTTGTCATAGACTTCATGGATACGATTATGTGTAAGGTTCTTTTAAGGTTAAGAAAAGTTTAAATTTACTAATTCCTTTCCCCCCCCCCCCTCCCGATATACATTTACGTAATGGGAAGTTCTGTTTATCACTCACATATTAGGGTTGTTAAATAACTGTCATATATTGCATTATTTTCAAGAAGATGACAGGAATCAGTTTAGTATTGACCTTTTCTTTAAATCTTCTTCTTCATGTATCAGGATATTTTAAAATCTGACAAAGTTCATGATTACCATATTGATTAGGGATCTTAGTTCTTTTATTTTTTAAATCGGGGGGGGGGGGGAACATGATGCCAGTTCTTTGATGAAACAAAAAATACACGCGTGTCAAGCTCTTGCTTCAGAAGAACAGATCTTTTCTTTCAATTGACTTTATGTGTAGGAATAAGAAATCTAAAACAGTTAAATTTATTTCCTTGTATAAGTTTAGCATCTGTGACATAAAATATTTCTGTCAGATTTCTTTAATGATGCGAAGAAAAGCTAATTTATCTACCCTAGTGAAGCATTAGAAGCTGCCATTGTAAGACAACCGTTACTTATCTCATACCTATTTTTATCAATTAACTTGCTATTGTATCAAATCAGGGTAGAACTTAAAAGTTTTCCACCTACTGTCACAAAATTGAAATAATTCAAAAGCAATACCTTAAAACAAGAATAGAGACAAGTTGTTCAGTTCCTACATTTATTGTGTACTTGTAATTTTTCAATGATTTTTACCATTAAAAAATTTACACATTTTACCTGGAATATGAAATTGGCATGAACATTTTCAGGCTGTACATAATACATCTTTATGATCACATTGCATTTTATACACCTGTTTAAGCAAAGTATTTTATCAAAATTATTTTCAACCAACCATTTCATGGAGATTTTGTTTTGTGTCTTGTTTGTACTGTCTATTAAAATTAGTGCCTTATATATGTCATCTATTTACCATAATACCTGAATAAAGTGTGTAGTTGAATTATTTCAGTTAAGCGTTTCTCAATAGCAAAAAATGTTAAGGTTGCATGAAACTATTTGCTACATCAACTTCTAGAAATTACAATAAATTTATTTGTGGGGAATAAAATATTTTGTACATGACTTGAATTTGGTTGTAATGCAATTTTAGTGTGGGGTACATATGGAAACCAGTTTTTCCATAAGGAAAAAGAAAAGTGATTTTATGAAAATTTCATTGTAAGCCTTGTCTTTCATTTTTAGACTATTACTACAGTTCACTCCTCTTATAACAAGGAACTTGACTAGAGCCATCTGCCATACTATAACAAAATCTTGTAAAACTGAATATTGAAAACATAAGTTTGCAGAAATTGGGATCTGATAAATTGCCGTATAACAAAATCTTGTAAATATGTGTGCTCATTGTAATGGGAGTTAACTGTATATACATTACATTATAGTACTACCTTTGTCAGATGAAAAGCTTGCCAATAGATTTTATCTCATCACTTTAAGTAATCTTGTAAAGTACTGCAATCAGAAAGAGGCTATTACAACTATGTAGAAAGTATGGAAGGTGTTTTGTAGGTACAGGTTAACCCTTTCATGTATATTAGAGGTACCTTAGTCCACGCACCCTCTGATACGCGCGATGCGATGCGATGCGATATGTGCGCTCATTTTCTTGAACAGTCGAGAAAACATCAAGCCTTTCGGAGATATCACAAAAACTTTCGGGGAAAATCATCGGTTTCTTGTATTTTTATGATTTCATGAATACACGTTTCAAGAATTTCAAGAATACACGTTATTGAGACAGGAAATGAAAATTTACATTCACTTATTGTATGTACGTGGACTAATGTACCGTTCAGTTTTGCCAAAGCAAAATTGACACGTCGCGTAATCGACTCCAGCTTGCGCATTCGCCAAATATTTCTGTCGTAGTTTTCTCTATAAATGTTCCTCGGAATATTCAACATTTAACAGAGAGAATCATTTTTGTTACAGACATTGACTTATTGGACTTTTTAGCAGTTGAAAACAAAGTGCATGGACTCGGGTACCTCCATCATATAGATATATATACTACTTTTTTATTCATACATCTATGCAATCAAGAGGTATATTTATAAAGTACACATATATTCAACATCTAAATGGCAAATGTAACAGCCATTTTATTGACAATGATTATTTGAAAAGCTATTTTTTTTAAACCCTAGTGTACATTCCAAGGTAAGATGTTGTATGTTGGTGATTTTTTAGCTAAATAAAATGTATTTGTGACTTTCAAGAAAAATCTTCTGAAATTGTGAGATATATTGTTTATTTATCCATGCACTCTGTCTATGATTGCTCTGGCCTACTGAAACCCCCATTTCACTGAGAACAATGCAGTGGACAGACCATTAATGTTGGTTGAACTGTCAATGGTCTTCTTTTAATAGTCTCCAAAGTCTTTCACAATTCCTGACTTATCTTTCATTGGTCTTCTTTGTCTTTGTGTTCTTTGAAATGTTGTGAAATGGTGCAAAACAGACTTTCAGCAGTCTTTAAGGAAAGTGATCTTTTGGTGGTCCGTCAGAAGTCTTTCAGTGGTCTCTCTCTCAATGAACCGTTCACAGGTCTGATCAGTCTTCCCATGATCTTTTAACAGTCTCTCATTTTTTTTGCAGAGATCACTGAAAGACTGCTGTCCTTGGTCGGTCTTCAGAGTTCCTTCAGTGATCTTTGTCAGTCTTTCAGAGATCTGGATTGATCTTTTAAAGATCTCTGCTAGTATGCCACAGGGTCTTTTAGTGATCTCTCAATAGTCTTGGTCTTTTATTGAATTTTCAGCTGTCTTTCAGGTACTACGGGATCTTGCTGTAATTTTTTTTTTTTTTTTTTTTTTTTTTTTAGCCATTTCACCGAGACAGCGAGTTTCATGGATCTTGGAGACTGCTGAAAGACCTTGCCAACTTTTCACTCTTTCTTTCAAGGGACTTTTCAGTGGATTTAGGGCGCAATATGAAACGTATACAATCAATCTTCATCCTTTTAGTATTTTAGGAAAGCAGTACAGTAAATTTAACACCACAATCTAAAGAAATAAGTGCAATTGCATTTATGTATCTCGTAAAGCAGTGACATTTTCAAAGAATGTTCCAGGGATCCCAATTTCGTAAAACAGTTTTAATACCTTGACGCTTTTTTTGTTGTTGGTGTTGTTGGTATAATACATCCTTTGATGTTTAGGTGATATCGTATTGCATCATAAATCGCGACAGGAAGAGAACATAGAGAATACAGATGAGTAAAACTGTATTTATCAGAAATTGCCAACTGTTCCCCTTTTCAAACATACAAACTCTTCCTATTGTATTATTATTACAGGGAAAAGAAAAGAGCCACATTAAACTACCTTTTCTGTACATATTAGTCTGTCATAATGCTACAGGCAGAAAGAAAATTCAGGAAACTTAATTGATGTAGCGGAGAGTTAGGAACATAGAGAGAGAGAGAGATGTGTGTGTAAGTGCATAAGAGGTGAGTGAGATAGGGAGATTGGGGGGGGGGGGCGATTATAATGAGGATTCTTCATTTTGAAGTACAGTCCGCTCCTGAATACGAGGTGCTCAGGACCCAGCCAAATGAAAGTAACTTGTCAGAAAATTACAACACTGAGAACGGACATGCGTTTGAAATCAAATTGGAGAACGCACTCTCATAATATCGGAATCTTGCTGTATCTGTGCTCGTTATAACGGGATTAGACTGGATTTAGAATGTTCATCGGGGTTCACTAGTCTGAAGGGAAGGTGTAGAAAAATACTCGTAATTGCTTAAAGGGGAAGTTCACCCTGGAATTTTAGTGGTTTAGAAATATGCAGAAAAATAAAAGAAAAATATCAGTGACGGTTCGAAGAAAATCGAACAAAAAATAATGAAGTTATGAATATTTAAATTTTCGATTCTGTGACGTCACGTGCGAGCAGCTCTCCTATGTGTTATGTAATGTAAATTCCATAAAGTGTCATTTTTTTCAGAAGAATATTGATGATTTCACCTGTGCGGTCGATATATCATCAAACATATGTTCATATGCATGCCAATATCAATTTAGCCTATTCCATTATTAAGAACCATGAAAAAAGACAAATTTATGCAATTTACATACACAACACATGGGAGAGCTGCTCGCACGTGACGTCACAGAATCAAAACTTTAAATATTCATAACTTCTCTATTTTTTGGTCGATTTTCTTCAAACTTTCACTCATATTTTTATTTTATTTTTCTGCATTTTTTGAAATCACTAAAATTCCAGGGTGAACTTCCCCTTTAAGTAAAAGAACTATTAAACTGAACTTAAAAGGATTATTTTGTTAAAAAACACAAAACGTAATTCTAACTTCTATGAGTTTTATGGATCCACAATAATTATCACCATTGTTGACTAAATATTGAAAAATAGGGGAAAAAAGATAAATGAAGGGAAATTGTGACAGACTAAAAGCCTGATATAATATTATAATCACAGTTAAGTCGATCTATCGGAGGAAACAGCCCGGAAAAGGACAAACGTTTTATAGGCCGCTTCTCGTGCTTTTTACGAAAGTCCAATCAATAGCGACCTTCGTGAATGAATGAGTGATGTAAATGTATAGGCACACGCTTAAAATATTAGACAAACATTAAGTACTGGTATTGTAAACACGTATTATATACACCAAAACATTTACATTGAATATAACAAGATGCAATGATTTTTAAAAGCTGCAGTTTGTTGGTCTAACTGTTCCGGAGTAGGCCTAAGTGGTGAAAGTGTAAGCAGCCTGACTGCACGATGGATAGGCTTACGATAATATTCTAAACATAGAATATATCACTTAACAATCTACTGCTTTGGGATATATTTAAATTGGCAGAAACCAAATTTAGAGGCGGTTTAAATATTATTTTTTTAAATAGGCCTATAAATGTGGGAAAGGGAAGGGAAAATAGAGGGGTGAGAAATGACATTAGCTAACCGAAACTGAAATTTGGTCTGATCATATCTACCACAAAATGAAATTATATCATAATATCTTTTGTCTTTACAAAATAATAGGCATAATCATTCACGAGAGTATGTAACTATGCTCAGACTTCTGAACAGTAAAGAACAGGAACATATCAAATTCAAAGTTTATATTGATACATTACATTTTATTTTATACTTCATGCTTAATTTAACTTTATGCATTTTATGCAAAAATGTTTTGAATTTATATAGTATGGATATTGTATTCTGTTTATGAAAATCGTATTGGAAAAAAAAAAGTTAATTCAATTCAATTCAATAGAAATGCAACCTTATGAAAAGAAAACCTAACGTCAATCATAGATCAATGCCAATGATGTCAATAACCTTAAATCCCACTAAATCCGAGCACATCCGTTTCTTTACCCCTTTAAAAACAATTCTCAACAATGAAACTGTTCACCATAAATAAAATCATGATCCTCCTGAAGCTTCAATGCAAGTCTTTTAATTATCATTTTCACTCTCTCTTGTTCTTCGCGATATTTCGATCAATATCACATAAACACTGGGGAAAAATAAACAAACGTGACTTGAGATCCTGCGAATACTGAACCAATTCAGAGAACACCATGCAGAGAATCTCGTCTCCCAGGAAAAATCAATGAGAATTGTTACCTTTTTAGCTTTATGGGACAAAATGTGGGAAGGGGATGATACAGCTCAGTGGTGGATCATTTGTTTCGTAATTTCATACACTCTGAAATAGTTTTTTTTTTAAAGTTGTATAACGACTTACAAAACATCATGTGATTTACTCTTCAAAAAGGGGTTGTGTTGATAAATTTGTGTAAAGTTGTGTAAAAATATAGAGCTTTACACAACTTAACACAACCTTTATGTGTAAGGAGTTAACGTCCACGCAGATGTTTTGTCAAACTTTACACAACTATTTTAGAGTTCAAACAATTAAGTTGATGCGCTGGAAAGCCTTTTGGCATGATGGGCTAAAACCGTATAGGTCCCAAATGGTTGGTTCCTAATATATATATATATTTTTTATACTTTTTACACTCACTTAACAAATATACTCGTCAATTAATCAATGGGAGAGAAAATATTTTCGTCATCCACTCAAAATGAAGTCCAGACGGTTCAAAGTGGTTTTGAATCGGCCAATCAATTATTTATATTGATTCGTTTCTTTTAACGTTATATTCGCCAATTAAGCATTTAGTCGTTCGTTTTTCTCTATTGTTCTTTATAATGATGACAGTGTACAGAGCAGAAATCATGCATGTAGGTCTATTATAGCCATGGCGTGATGGCAAATGTACACTGTTGCTCATATAGGTTGGATATTTTTTATGTGATCCAGCCAGATCAATTTGCTCCGGCTTCAATTTCTAGAACTTTTATCCGGCTACTTTAACTTTTCGGTATCCTTAGCTATATCTTGGACGTTCCCCAGCCATTCCCGGGTATTTGAAAATAAAAACAGTTTGTCACCCCCCCCCACAATGCCATTTTTGCCAATTTTTCACATTTTAGGGCCCCTTTTTTGTTCATCCGGCTGACTAAGGCCCTTTCCGTCCTACCACCAAGAAATGCGTGTTAAGTATAGGGTTGTTATGTTCTTTAAGTTAAACCTGTTTTTTTTTTTGGTCACACACTTAGATTTATTGTCTAGGGGGAGGCGTCAAAGTTTATTTTGATTGGGGTTTAAAATTGATTTTCTTCATTTTCACAACATGAAAATTTCTATCTTCCCAAAATTGTAGTGTATATCTCAGCCAAATATAAATCATAATGAAAAATAGGCTATGGTTACCATTCAGAACCGTGTCATTAAGGCTGAAACAAAATTTAGGAGAAAACAGTAAAAATTCAGAGTTTATGATGGTTCTTTGTTTCCTTTGTTTTTACCATAAAGGTAAGATAAAATATTTCAATTTTTCACCGATCTCACTTTTTACTTCAACCCCTTCCCTAGACAAGAGACCAACGCCTATGACGTTAAATCTTAATTTAACGTAAAGAACAATAACATGCCAACACTTCAGACGCGTTTCGCGGGGGTGGGAGAGAGGGGGCCTTGGTCAGCCGGGTAAACAAAAAAGGTGCCCCACAATGAGAAAAAATGTCAAAAATGGGCTTTGTTGTGGATCACAAACCTTATTTTATTTACCAACCCCCGAGAATTGTTGGGGGACGTCCAATATATGTCGAAACTCCAGAAAAGTGAAAACGAGGGGAAATAATTTCAAGAAATCAAAGCTAGAGAAAATAGATGTTGCTGGAGCACACAAAAAAATATCCAACCTTTATGAGCGACAGTGTACATTTCAAATAACGGCAAATGTGATGACTGATTAAAACAATTAAAATGGTCCTTCTCTTGACGTAAAAAGAAAGAAAGTTGAAATAATACAATCCTAGATTTTAATTAAGGATCAAAATTACCCAATTAGGCTATGGATCCATTTGGGCCACTCCCCGAGCCTCTTTATATTTTTCCCTGCGACACAGATTGGGGCTTTTTGTGTTTTGAGCCTATTGGAAAGAAAAAGTTAGGGCGAGAGTTAGGGTTATAGATTTCTTGCAGTATTGAAGAAAAAAAAAGAAGCCCCAATATAGATTGTGGCAAAATGATAATAATAATGATTATGAATAAATAAATAAAAAATAACACCCCAGGCTACACACAATTTTTTTATTTTTTTAAATCATTATTATTATTTTTTTTATCGTAGGCTACAAAATGTAGCTTTCTTATTATTTTCAAATGACCACATCAATGATGTAGAGGGGCAACGTTAGAATAATGAAAATAGCACTGTGCGGCGATACTTGTTTATATTAAAGATCACAAAAAGGAGGAATATTCATTTAAATCCAATATTACTTTCAATCATTTTTTTCTTTTACTTGGTATGTTTTGAAGCAGTTATTTCAGTAATGGAATTGTGATATGGTTTTCTCGGCCATTTTGATCTTTCATCATATCAGTCAATTTCGCGAATATTCATTTAATTTAAAACGGAATTGAATTTTCCCGTAACCTATTTCTTTATTTAATAGACGTATAACATTCAATTTTATTTCCGTTCTTTCGATTTCATAGAATTAAGAGTCGGTCAAACCCAATTTTGTCAAAGGCGTATTATTCCACTGTGATGGTAGGGTGGAGCTGTGGTGGATCCAGTGTTTGAAACAAGGGGGGCAGCCCAAAAAATTTGAAAAAAAAGGGGCGCAGCCCAAAAATATCGCTTGATCTGCGTGACGTGAACAAAAAATCGACTGTCATGGCAGTTATACAAACATGACAAAAATATTACAGAGGTCTTGCCCCCCCCCCCCCCCCCCCCCTCATGAAATCGCGCCAGCCCTGTGATGTCCAAATTGCCTTTTGGATGTCCAAATATACGTGAGACGGGTACAACTCATATCCGTCATATGTTATATGGTAAGATGAATCAATGGTAGGTTTTACAATCTAATGAACCTTTATTTTGCCTGTGAGCAACTATGGCTTCCAAAATCAATTAGGTGATACCAATAAGAACAGGTAAATTTAGAACGATTTCAAAGGTTTCTCTCTTCATGGGGAAAAGAAGATGTTCCGAGATGAGCTTATGTGAGGCTAAAACCATAGAAGTTAACAAAAAATATAAATAAATAGATAAACAAAGGTAATATAGACCAAATTCCAGAGGATCAGGATTTCTGTGAGAAAGGTGATCGTTGTCGTTGCCAGGAAAGAACATTAAGCCTATAATTCCATCCTGATCATTATAATCTTATTTCCATGATTATATAGCGAATATAGAAGAGGAGCGTAGTGAAAATTTCCATTGTCACCTACATACCGATATCACTGCAATGGCATTAAACTTGCGTCTACGAAATAAAAATTTGGATCGGTGAAGATAATATTTTAGTTTATATTTTCATAATTATATACTTATTAAATTACTTTAATTTTAAAGGTGGGACTGCCCTTTGTATTACCTCGCATTTTGTGGGTGGTCTAACTGGGGCTTTAGTACTTTTGAAAAAGTCTACCGATTGATTGTTGTTTTTTTTTTCAGTACAAATTAACCTATAAATTGCGTCTATATTAAAAAATAAATAATAATAATAATAAAGCTTTGGAAGGGCATTTATGCATGTTGTACTCATTTTGTTATACTTGTAAGACGATTAATTTGTGATATAAATGTTGTAAAGGGCAGAGGATGAATAATATCATGAATGAGACCGGAAAAATACAAACTTGGTCCAAGAGCCGAAATGGTGAGGCATCAAAGGTTTAACATGTTTAGTAATTGGGGTTTATTCCATAAATGTTTCCAAAATCATGGGAACAGCAGTGTAGTCCCCTAATGAAATTATTTTATATGAATTTTTAAAATACTGTTTTTAATCTTTCAATTTTATCAGGGAGGTGATATTATATACACAGTACATCAAATAATGCAAAACGTTATAAGAAACATCAGTTAAAAAAACAAACAAACAAACAAAAAAACTAGTAACAAGGATCCCTACTTTAAATATTCTAATTACCAAGCACAAAATGGGGACTTCTCTTCTTGATATTCACTTCATAATGCTTATATTTATTATTTATTTCGCAATGGATTAGTTTAAGAAAACATAAACTTTTATGGTTAATAAGGCTTGAATTAATTGGCAATTATTTTTAGCAAGCATTTGGGATTGTCATTTTTACAAGGAATTGAATCCGCCCTCACTCCCTCACATCGACTCTCTATATTGGCCTTGTTTACTGATAGCCTATGGCATAATGCGTTTCAAATGGAGTTTTCCTGGTTGGTCCATTATAATTATGATAATTACACGGATCATGAAGGTTACACACGATGTCGATTTTTCCTGATCCATCTGTTATAAACAGCGAGGTTTATTTTGAGCATGTTGAGACACTCTGAATGTATAGACAATAAAATACACTGTCCGTCATAAAGGTGGAATATTTTTTTGCCGCTATAGCGACATGATTTTGCCCTGACTTTAATTTCTTGAATATGTTTGTCCCTGCTTTTACTTTTTGGGACCCTGGCTATATCTTGGACATTCTCCCAACCCTTCACGTGGACCTTTTTCCAAACAAGTTTTGTCAACCCCCGTGATGCCCATTTTTGTCATTTTTTCTCATTTTTGGGCCCCTTTTTGTTTTCCCGGCCGATCAAGCCCCCCTCAGTCCCACCCCCAGGAAACGCGACTGAGATGTATTGTTTTATATTGTTCTTTAAGTTAAATCTAAATTTCTGGGGACAGGCTAAGCTTAGTCTCTTGTCTAGGGGAGGGGTTGAAGTTAAAAACGAGATTGGTGGAAATTCGGAATATTTTATTCCATCTTTATGCTGAAAACAAAAGAAATGAAAAACCACCTTTAACCCTTAAATATCATCTTTTTCCCTTTAAATTTTGTTTAGCCTTGATGACAAGCTGTAAATAGTCATAATTGATAATATTTTATTTTGATTTATGTTTGGTTGAGATTTTACAATACCATTTAGGGAAGAAAGAAATTTCCATGGTGTAAATATGAATAAAATGAATGTTGAACCCCAATCAAAATACATTTTGACCCCCCCCCCCTAGACAAAAGAGTCGAGCCTGTAACCATAAATTGAGATTTAATTTAAAGAACAATAACAAATCTCCACCTCAGACGTGTTTCCTTGGGGTAGGACTGAGGGGGCCTTGGTGGGTCGCGTGAACAAAAAAGGGCCCCAAAAATAAGAAAAAATGACGAAAATTGCCATCTTCTGGGGGTGACGAACTTTTTTGAAGAAAAATCCCCGGGAACGGTTGAGGGAACGTCCAAGATATACCCAGGATCCCAGAAAGTGAAAGCGGTGACAAACACATTTAAGAAATTAAAACCGGAGCAACATAATGTCGCTTGAGCCAGAAAAAAATATTCCACCTTTATGACGAACAGTGTATAATTGCTTTATACACAATGTCCGTCATACATGTTAAATGTTGTAAATAAAATACAATTTTTTTTTAAAACACAATTTCTGTCATAAAGGTTTTTTCATGCTCCAGCGACATCATTTTCCTATACGGCCTTCATTTTTGTCAATTTTTGACTATTTTATCTCAATTTCCACACCTAGGATCCTGACGAATTCAGACTTTTCCCCAACTCTTCAAATTAAAATATGATGTTTGCCTACCCCACTACATTTTGCCTCTCTTCGGCATTTTATTTGGGGGGGGGGGGTTGACCCGGGGTCAAGCTATATAGGCCTCTCAGTCCTGAACCCTCAGGAAACGAGTCTTAGCTGAGGTGTACAGGGTTGTGATTGTTCTTCCATCAGGTTAGTGATACTTGTGTTGTCTAAGTAAAAAAAGAAACCCACAAGAACAACAACAACAACAAAAAATCGGACGAAAAAAAAATTGAGGATTATGAACATTTCTTTCTTTATTTGGCACCGTGAAAAGTTGAGAAAAGGTTAGATATTATCAGGATCCCGTGGTGTGAAAACTGGGATTAAAGGATAATTATGAATTGATGAAATAAAGAATGGAGCAAAATGGTGTTGCTGGAGGAAGCGAACGGTATATCACATTCAATATACTATTCCTTCCAAAAATGTTGAAAAATAAAGTTGATAAATTATTGTGTATGCCTATATCATGCCTATTGTGTTGTGTTGATGATCATAATGATCGTTGATGATGATCCTAATTTTCAGTATTTTATGTCAATAAAGTTTTATCTTTAATATTATTGTTAAAATATCAAAAGGGGGCCTTTTGGACGACCCCAAAATTAAGGTTGGCGTGACCGCTAAATTAGAAAGCAAACCCCCACCTGCTCTGGCATGCACCCTTGCACGATTAATAACATTTTACTTACGAAATTAAATGAAACGTCTTTTGTGTATAGGGGAATTATAGATGCTTCGCATCAATTCAAGTTTTTGTGAATGGAATCGCACTTAAATGGAACAAAGTTAACACCTACATGACCTATCAGTCTAGTGCCGTTATTAGCTTTCGTACGAATATAATATAACAAAGGAGGTCCTATCTATGAAATAGTCTACACTACTCGTTTTACATTAATCATAGACCACAAAGAAATATAATGAAGTAAATTCTTCGCTTTCCATTATAGGCCCTATATAGAAGAAAAAAAAAGAATAAAAATAACAAGCGCGAATCGTAGGCTACAGAACGCTGATCCATAAATTCCCTAATTTATACAATCATCTATATTATGTTGTTGTGCACCCCGGCGATGTGATTGGTTCAATTATATTTGTGCATTTTGCTGATCAATTGGCGCGGGGTTGGTATTTTCTGAACACATTTTCTTTTTAGTCATGGCTGATTTACTCCAATCAGTCACTTAATTGCAGCAACAAGGATAACAAGGGGACTGGCCTCTTAAAAGATTAAGTTGGATTAAGTTGGAAGTTGCCTTCCATAATCACAAAGATGCATTTTTTATTTTTTTATTTGAGTGTTTACTCAACATCCATTACAAAAGATTACAAAAGGGTCTATGTTTAATCAAAGAAAAGTATAGTAAGAATGAGCGCTTTAAATTTAAAACCACCAGCAGCCCTGTATAATTATTACCTCGCCATTAAACCGTCCAATTTTCTGACCCATGAATACTGCAAAATCCTGATCATTGTAGTCTTATAAAATCTCTAATCTCTAAGCACGTGATATATATATCTTACCACATGTCAATATAAAAAGGACCACTTGCCCGGTGTATTTAGAATTACCGTATTAAGAACACTGTTTGCCACTATATGCATGTAATATTGAATTCAATGAACAAAGCTTAATAAAAGAAGGTCTATATAAATATATTGAAAATGACATGTATTTACGATTTGTAAATCATAAATACAAAAAAAATAAAATCATCTTCTCAACTGAGGAAAGAGCAGTTCATACTAACCTGTTCGTAATATAGCTAGGGTTTATGTTATTCATTTGGGCCAGTTTATTTGATATTTTTCATATATTCTAAAATCATTACTTCATGGATCAAACCAAAATAAACCTTACCAAAAAAAAGAAAAAAAAAAAGTGGGCCATGACTTGGGATATCGAAACAATGAGATTATGATTTTGTTTCAGCCTTGACCAGTTAATCATGTAACACTCTAAATTATTGTTATTATGCGTGGTCTTTAGTCGAGTGTTAACTGTCTATAACCATAGTACAATGGACGCCCAAATGAATACAATAGATGAAGATATAATAATTCAGAGTTCAGGCAGGTATTTATTATAAGTTGCAAAGACGATGGATATAGATATATACAGGTATATCTATATAAAACACGGTAGTGATTCTTACAATTATACCCAGCCCCACTTGAAGGTAGTGAGGACTAGAATATAATCCCAACTCTTCTCCCTGTCTCCCCTTAAATACATTTAGGACAAGGGAACAGAGTAGCATCTCATTGAGATGATTCATTAATTGTTCTTAGAAACAGAGCAAGGAGTTCAAAACAATTCTTAGGAGCAGAACAAAGATTGGTTGGCGGAAGGAGAGAGGAGAAGGAGAGAGGAGAAGAGAAAGTGTGTGGTGGTAAATAGTGGTGATGGATACTGAACACTGGGGATAGGAAGAAGTGTAAACAAATGATTATAGTTTGGTGGTATTCCTGTGTCCTACATAGGTTATTGACCAGCTTATAAGGGGTAACATTATAGGGGTATAATGAGTGGAATAATCTCTCTTACATTCGTCTCATCTTCCCAGAAGAAACGTCCTCGTTTCAAAATACTAAAACTAAAACATCATTTGATTAAACTGAATAAATAATCCACAGTTTCAGGGTAAGAACCCATAAAACCATTGATAAAGATTTTGATGAATAGTGATTACAGCTCTATATAAGACCTATACCAGTTAGAGCGCCAAGATATACACTGACAACTGAACTGAAATTAAATCTAACCTACATTCAATGAAATACTTAAAACCCACAAAATGAACACTAACAACTACTGTACGAAATAAAAAATGAAATATAGGTCATGTATACATGTTCACATCAAAAACAACATCCATAAAAACAAATCTTAACAGTAATGGAAACACTACACTATAACTGAACATGTACCTTAAGTTACATCTATCAAAAACAATTAAGCTAAAAGTGTAAATGAAAACTAATAATTAAACATACATCGAAATGACACCAATAGGATGCTCCGAGACATACCCTTCAGGGTAAAAGTAATGCGAGTAATAGATATAACAAAAATTAAAATACTTAAGGAATAAAGCAGATACTGTGCACTGCAATTATTAACACTAGGTATAGCAATAGTTACACAAAACTTACACAATAAACCAAACATAGCCTATTCAATAATGGAAACTCAGAATATAATCCTTACTAAAGAGCAGAAAATGATATTAAAGAGTAAAGGATACGAAATTAAGCTAAAAGAGCGATAATCAAGGGCTTTGTGATATTGGGCAGCCATAGTAGTCAGGAGGGTTAATCAAACGACCACTTCTTGTACGGGTATGAGGCGGGTGATTGCGAGCATGGGCATCTGAAGATGGGGTTGGTGGGGGAGGGACGAAGTCATTATTAGGGGGCGCGGCTTGCATGCTAGGGAATAATACAGGAGGTTCATCCCTGAGGACAGGTCCTATTTCAATGTAAGGTCCATTGGCTTCGCTAGTGGAGGGAGGAGGGGGGTCGGGTTTGTCCTCCTGCTCTGGAGAGATTTCTGGTGGAGGACAAGAAGGTGGACTAAGGTACGGCTTGAGGCGATTGTAGTGAATCACTTTCAGTGAGGATGTTGGCGAAGACGGATCAGACAAGTGGTAAGTTATACCCTTGTCGTCCATACCCGTGATACGGTAAGGTCCCTTCCATTTGGCAGCCAACTTGTCCCGCGATACCACTGGGTCAGTCATCAATACAAGATCATCTTTATGATAAGGCACAAACCGAGAGTTTGAATCATAGTACTTCTTTTGGTGATGACTGCTGTGTTGAGCATGACTAGATGCTGTATCAAATGCATAGTCAATGCGACGCAACAATTCAGTGGCATAATCGTCCGGAGACGAGACGGGCGGAGAGTTGGATGATGTAAGAACTGACAGGGGAAGGCGAGCTTCACGGCCATGAACAAGAAAAAAAGGGGTGTATCCTGTAGACGAGTGAGGTGTTGTGTTGTAAGAGAGCTCCACCTGTCCCAATATCTGATCCCAAGAAGGGCCAGCCTGGGAGAGTCGCTTTCCAAGCTCAAGCTTAAGGGTTCGATTGAAGCGCTCCACCATTCCGTCAGATTGCGGATGGTAGGGGGAAGTTCGGGTTTTAGAGATACCCAACTTTAGACAGAGGTGTTGGATAACATGCGCCTCGAATTGGCGACCTTGGTCTGTATGTAAGGACTCCGGGATACCATGTTGACGAACAAACTTATCAAAAAGACAGTCGGCAACAGTTGTAGCCTTTTGATCAGGTAACGGAAAGAGATTGACATACTTAGTAAAGTAATCCATAACTACCAAGACATAGCGATTCCCAGCCGCACTGATAGGAAGCTCTGTAAGGTCAGCCGCAATCCGTTGGAAAGGACGTGAAGAGGAGACAGAGTGTAGAGGTGCCCGAAGGGTAGGAACCGGATTACGGCGAACCTGACAAGGTTCACATCTGGTACAAAAATCTGTAATGTCTTGGCGCATACCAATCCAGTAGCAAACCTTTTCAGCCTTTTGGATAGTCTTTACCGCTCCGAAGTGGCCGGATGTGGGAGAACCATGAAGGATAGACAGAACATGGGGTACTAGAGAGGAAGGTATCACCACCTGGCGGCTAACATCTCCAGAAGGGGATGTAAGGACTCGGCAAAGTAAACCATCATCCATGACCAGCTTGTCATATTCCGAGTGATATCGCCGAAGGGTACGCTCACCGGGTGGTATAGCAGACTTGTGGGGGAGCCTTCCAGAGCGCACCCATGAGATAACTTCCTGGAGATCAGGGTCTCGGCGTTGGGCCTGAAGCATCCTAAAGCCATCATTAAGCAACAAGGAACACAGATCAGCACTGTCATGAGGGGAGGATTGATCAAAATCCTCTTGCAAACCCTGAGAGGAAACATGGACAGGGCGATGTACATCCAGTAATGGAGGAATAGGTGGGGTAGCCGTACGGGCTGTAGGAGTTGCGACAGGAGGCAAGGCAGAAGGATGGGGTAGGACAGCGTTCTGGGAATAGAGGGAAGGGAGACCATCATCACGCGAAACAATGGCTGCCACTCGAGTCGCCTCAGGTAAGACGACAGGATCTGGGATCCGAGAAAGGGCGTCAGCATTCGCATGCTTGGTGCCCTCTCTATGCTCAATAACCCATTTGAACTGATCAAGTGTAAAAGCCCACCGGCCTCGCTTGCCTGTTGGGTCATGGGTGATCGGAAGCTTCCGCAGACCAACAAGTGGTTTATGATCAGTGACAATGATGAAAGGTGAGGGTAACAAGAAATGCTTGAAATGCGTTACTGCCCACACTATAGCCCACAGTTCTCGATCATATGTAGACCAACCACGCTCTGCCTTGGAGAGGCTGCAGCTAGCGTAAGCAATGACGTGTTCAGTGTTACCTTTGCGCTGGCTTAAGACAGCCCCCACAGCTTCATTAGAAGCATCTGTGTGAAGGATGAAAGGTCGAGAAAAGTTGGGGAATGCCATGAGGGGAGGGGATATGAGTATTTGTCTGAGCACACGAAAAGCCTGGTCACACTCCTCTGACCAAACAAAGGGGACGCCCTTGTTAGTGAGGAAATATAGCGGTTGGGCAACTCGAGCAAAATTCTTGACAAACCGGCGATAGTAGTTAGCCAGGCCAAGAAAAGCTCGCACTGCTGTGACATTGTGTGGTGTAGGCCAGTCGCGAACCTTAGCTATATTCGCAGGGTCAGGTAGGACACCTTCTGAAGAAATGACGTGCCCTAGGAACTTAACTCTTTTCTGAAAGAAAGAGCACTTCTCAGGGCGCAACTTCAGATCAGCTGTGCGAAGGCGACGGAATACCTCTTCCAAACAGTTAAGCTTCTCCTCAAATGTACGTCCAAAGACTATGACGTCATCCAGATACATCAAAACTGACTCCCAATGAAGGCCACGGAGGACGAGCTGCATAAGCCGCTGGAATGTGGATGGGGCATTACGCAGTCCCATAGGCATGACCTTGAATTGGTACAGCTCGGACCCCGTCGTAAACGCTGTTTTAGGCATGTCATCTGGGTGCATCCCCACTTGCCAGTACCCGCTAGACAGATCCATTGTGCTAAAATAGCAATTGCCAGCGAGGGCATCTATGGTATCATCTATACGGGGAAGGGGGTGTGAATCTGGGCAAGTCACCCGGTTTAGCTTCCGGTAGTCCACACAAAACCTGTACCCTCCAGTTTTCTTTTTAACCATCACCACCGGGGAGCTCCATGGGCTTGAACTATGTTCAATGACCCCCGCCTCCAAGAGTCGATTGCACTGTTGGTGAATTTCATCTCGTATGAGGGGGGAGGCCCGATATGCCCTCTGTCGAATGGGAAAAGCATCCCCAGTAGGAATATTGTGCTGGACAAGGTTAGTGCGACCATAATCATCAGGTGTTTGACTGAAAATATCTGAATAACTCGACAATAGGGTCTGGCCCCTAGCCTGTTGAGAAGCAGATAAGGATGAAGAGGACAGGTCAAAGGGGGGAACAGGAGGAGGTGAATGAGGAAGCGGCGGAGTCGGCAGTTGTGCTGACACTGCACAGAAGTGCTCACCAGACCTTCCAAGAATGGGATGGAATTCCCCAAGGAGCATTCCTGGATAGAGAGAAACAGGAGAAGAAGTAGGGTTCACTATCCGGACTGGGATAGTACCATCAACAACACAAGAAACTGTGCAAGCAATAATGACAGGAGAGTCAATATCAGGCTCTAGCACACCCTCTAGAGGAGCAGAGAGTTGACTTGAGAGATTAGAGGGAATAGGAACAGGGAGGACCATCTCTGTCCATGCTGGCACTTTAACCTCCTCGCCAACTGAAGCTGCAAAAGAGAGAGGAGTAAGCTCATGAGAAGACATGAAAGGAAATACAGAATTATCAATAGTCATGCATTGAGCTGGCATGTCGATGACAGCGCCATGGGCATAGAGAAAATCAGAACCAATGATGAATTCTGGATGGATGCCACGTACCGATCTGAATGGGAAAGAGAATCGTTGGGTGTGTGACGAGAAATCAACTGGGAGTGACCCGACCATATCAAGCATATCTTGTGTAACGGAGGAAACTGCAGCAGATATTGGGGATAACCGACGATGGGAGATGGAAGGAAGGGAACGACGTAATTTATCACTAATAAGTGAAAGGGCGGACCCAGAGTCCACAAGAGCTGGGATTTGGGTATTTCCAACAGATATAAGAAGGTAAGGAACATCGGGATAAGAAGGAGATGAGGTACAGGGTCCAACATAGTTATGAGAGGCTGGCAGATGACCCGCTCTACCAGCTAATAGCGGTTTCCCGAACGATTAGACGGACCCTGGTTGGAATCTGCAAACGAGACCCGACGTGGATCACGCGATCGATCACCAGGCCGATCAGAATAATATGACCCACTGGAGTCTGAACGAAAAGGGGACGAAGAGCGCTGACGATACCCGTCCACATTGTTAAAGCGCCGGGGCGACAAGGAGCGATCCAGAAAGGGACGAGAGTCTCGGTCATCCCTAGTAGAGAATGGACGAGAGTTTCGATCATCCCTAGTAGTAAATTGGCGAGAGTCTCGGTCATACCGAGCATCACCACGTGCAGGGGATTGACGACGATTATAGGGGGAAGGGGAACGGGGTCTATTAGAATTATACCGAACAGAGTTTGCCAACTCCTTGACCTGAATTTGGAGGTCAGCAACGACCTGGGTGAGGCTCTTAACCGGATCTACCTACGGCGTAGCGACAGCCACTACGGGAGGAGGAGATGCAGGCGTTGCAAACCGAAGTGCATCATCAGCCCGCTCAACCTGCTGGGCAATGCGTAATGCCTCTGAAATATTTTTCGCCCCTTGCTCCAGACATTTCCTCTGCAGATCACTATTTAATCCGAGCAGGAACCGCCTAAAAACTTCATCGTCCTGTGCCTCTGCATTGTAGTGGGGAAATGAAGCTAAGGTGAGGTTACGCAATGCTGCAACATACACCTCAAGAGGCTCTCGGCCAAGACGGGGGCGTGCCGTTAAGACCCGCCGAAATGTGGCAACCTCATCCCTCTTTGAGAAGGTAGCCGACAGCTTGTCCTTCATAAGGGTGAAGTTTGCTTTTGTATCTGCAGGGAAGGAATCCCACAGGAGAAAGGCAGATCCCTCAAGGCGAATTGGGAGCATGCTTTCTAGAGGCATAGCCTCTCCGCTACAGGTATGGTATACCTCCAACTGCCGACACCATCTATTAAAATCTTCACTACCGTCGCCAGAAAAACGAGGGGGGAGGTCGAAGCGAATAGTGGATGTACGTGTGTTAGGCTGAGAAGCCTGAGCCGGAGGGGTAGATTCTGTCACCTCAGGCATGGTGGCAATAGTGAAAAAACAAAATAAAAGAAACCAGGACACACCAGGAGTCAAAGTAAGGATACAACCGACTGGAGAGGAAATTAATGTGAATGTGGTGACGAGGTATATTGAGAGAGGATGTAAGGCAAAAGTATTAGAAATATCAATGAGAAATGCAAGCCACAAAAAGGGGGGGGGGGCAAGGGAGAGAGAGGAAAAGGAAAATCCTAGACAAATACAAAACGGGAATAATATAACTAATAAAGTAAATTGAAAGCAGTAACCTAAAATGACATCAACAAAATTGAGAAAAAATGCTACTCATCCAACTTTATGCAAATCGAAAGAACAAAGTGACAAGTAAAATTAATCGTGCCACAAGGTAACTGAAGTTGGAACCCAATATAAAATTAATGTTAAAGGAGCACACAGCAGTTATATCAACATTTGAACGATTATAATCGGGCATCAACACTAAATATCATAAATATCACAAAATAAACTGATGTCACACTAGAAAACAACAGGAAGGGCATAGAACAGTGACCCGCACGATCAATCACAAATGTTTTAAGCTGGCTCAGGTGTAAAATATAGTAATAAAAAGCGAATTGCCCAGGCAGTAATTTTAGAACTATCAGAGCTGCTGTAAAGTATACCAAGCAGTATATGAAAATAAAATAATTAGAAAAGGAATGGACTTACTCAATCTGTGGCATCAGAAACCTATCTTTACAGAAAATATAAACTACAGTCACTAGCAAAGTAACAGTTAAAGCAGGAAACAAGTCCAAATCTTGCAGATCGGGAGAAAACAAATTGTGATGCAGAATACCAGTCCGGCTAGGGTACAAGAGGTGTGCACCGATGACGCTAATGAGACAACACTAACGAGATGGGTGACGATGGCGATCGATGACATCAATGTGGGTGACGATAATGATGAGGATGACGGAAGATAACAGATGGTTCCAGCAGAAAGGAAAAACGGATGATAACGATGGGGAGTATAGAGAGTTTATCGATGACGAAGACAAAGATGACTGGAAATATTAAACAGACTGCTTCAGTGTGAAGGAGACACAGATGATAACGACGTGGAAAATACCGAGTTTATTGGTGACGAAGACGAAGATGACTCCAAAATAACAGAATTAATCATTGAAGCTGATGCGATGTATGGAGTAAATGAGAAGCGGTCCTAGATGAAGGAGTATTTCTTTATTATTAGCTCTGATGAAGAGATGAAACAACAGAGGCAGATAAAATGTAATCAAACATTCAAAAGTTCAATCGAAGGGCAGCTCTGATTAGTCTCAGCAACTCATATAGAAAAAAAGTAACAAGTAGAGTAAGTAGCACCGATGTCCGAGATCCAGTATACAAGATGGAAGATAAACTAATCGATGAAACAATTCAACGAGCGAGATGGCGATAAAACCACTTCAACCGCTGCCACCAGTGTAACACTCTAAATTATTGTTAGTTATGCGTTGGTCTTTAGTCCCGAGTGGGTTAACTGTCTTAACCATAGTACAATGGGACGCCCAAATGTAATACAATAGATGAAGATTAATAATTCAGAGTGTCAGGCAGCGTATTTATTATAAGTGCAAAAGGACGTTGGAGTATGATATTATAAGGTATATCTATATAATAACACGGTAGTGATCTTACATTATACCCAGGCCCCACTGGAAGGTAAGTGAGGACTAGAATTGATCCCAATCTTCTCCCCTGTCTCCCCCTTACATACATTAATAGGACAGGGAACACAGAGTAGCATATCATTGAGAGATTCATTAATGTTCTTAGAAAACAGAGCAAGGAGTCAAAACACATATTCTTAGGAGCAGAACAAGAGATTTGTTGGCGGAAGGGAGAGGAGAAGGAGAGAGGAGACGAGACAAGTGTGTGGTGGTATAATGATGTGGTGATGGATCACCTTGAACGAACTGGTGGATTAGGAACGAAGTGAAACAAATGAATTATGTTTTAGTGGTGTATTCCTGTGCTCAATAGTTACATTGACCAGCTTATAAGGCTGGTAACAATTATAGGGTAATAATGAGTGAAAATCTCCTTACAATCAACATAACGCATAATGTTTCAACTTTATGTGTACATTCGAAAATGATATATATTTTTCTACATCTGCTCATGTCAGACCATTTAAATAATTCATGAATATTGATTCGAGTTAAGTCGTCAGTTGTCGAAACCTTTTAAAAATAAATTTTTAAAATATTAGGTTATGGGAATGAATAGAACTGGTTGAATAAAGGCTATAGCCTTGTTGAAAAGTATATGACATTGCACTTTCGTTCTGCCAACGTTCAATAAATGTACATAAAATAAATAAATTAAACTTTATATAACGGTATTAGAATAATGGATACGAGATGCATTTTGTTCAGTTATGCAGATTTACAGGAAATTATAAACTAATATACGACAACAATACAAGCAAAAATATACCAAAGATGTAATGAAACTAAACAAAAGGTTATATATACAGGACAAATGGCATCACGAATAAATACGAAGGATCAAAGTAACAGAGAAGGTCATAATAAGAGGGCCGTAAAATATGATGGAAAATAGTCAGAAGGGGAGATCATATTTAAAGAGGAAAGGGAGAGAAAATGGGAAGAAAAACAATCTTCTCTCTT
>CALNVZ010002974.1:40741371-40766996 GCA_940671915.1 Paracentrotus lividus
GCTCGGTGTTTGAGCTCGATTTTAGCAGAATTTCACTCTGCTAACACTAACACCAACACCAACACCGAACGTGAAATCACTCATTGTGTCTCTTGTCATATATGACCATACATACGTTCCATTATTAATTTATGGAACGATTGAATACTGTGAAATACTTGTATATATATATGTTGATATAATAGTCAGGGACCAGTAGATTTATATTTTGGTCCAGTGCTGAAATTTGTCCGCACTGGCCGGGCAAGCAGGGTCGTCAAACTGGCGTAATATCATTTTCTATAAATTTGTTCCCATCATTGTATTTCCCCGTTCGCTAAAATAGAAAACAAGAGATGGCTTATTTTTAAATGCTATATTACTGTTTGTAATTATTATTATGATTATTTTTAATATTACCCCAAACTCTCAAAAATTAACACTCTAAAAAAAGACAGTAATTAAACATATAAAACGATCATTTCCCAAGATCGTTTCATAATGTGTCGTGCCTATTTCAATTAATTCAAATAACGTTATTGTCTTTTGTAGAACACAAGTTAATTTCGTGTGAAGACATGATAATTTGTTATACACAAATCCATTGTTCTTTTACGTTCATTTTGGCGGATTATGTTCGAAACGCACACAAGAGCGAAATTAATATTTCTATTGATAAGATTGCATGGTTTTCAAATATTCTTGAAATATATTAGGATTGGTGATGATATATAGGTGAAATTCGAAATTAACTTTTGAAAGATAAATATATAGCTATATAAATATATGACTGATGATTATTCTTCTCTGACATTCGATTTTATAACTGTATTATTATTTTAATGCGTGTGCATTAATTGTTTTCAACAAAGGTTACAACAAATACCATGTTTCGTTTTAACATTATTGTGAAAATTTTCAGGGCGCGCTTCGCGCTCGCATTATACAGTCCTATGCATTTGACCATATTTATGTATAGATATGTATATTATATGTGTGCATATAAGATGGTCTCCCTTTACAAGTCAAAGCCCCTTCCCTCGTTTTGCGCTCACATATTAGCCTAGATAAGGCTACAAATGCCCCGTTTTAGGTCACTATTATTGAGAAAATTTTACACAGTTGCTGGTTCATCTTTGCTCGGTCGTCTTGCCCCCCCCCCCCATCCTAAAAGTGGATCGATCGCCTTGCATTCATAGGACATCGCGGGGACTCAGAGACGTTGCGAGCTCAGAAGAGTTCTCGTCATCATGATTTCGAGTCCAACTAGTTGTAAATCGTCTTCATTGCCGATGATCCACCTTCATTAGGGCAGCTGTGTCTATGGTGGGCACGCAGGGGCCTTTGAACGTTTTTATAATGGGGAGGGTGCGCATTCCCGCTTTTTCGTCCATTAATTAAAAGTTGCGAGTGCTGGAACCCATCACTTTAACTCAGTAAGCCGAGGCCCACATCATATCAGTGTGATTTCGTCTTGCGGCTAAAGATGTATATTTATAGCATCGTCACATGAAGAGAAATATATAGTAGTAATTCAGGATCCGTAATAATTTTAACTAAAATGAGGCAGTTTATACAGTTTAGGGTTCTAGATCTGGATGGTCTTCCATACATTCCAAGTTGTGGTAGTGAAAATGAATAGGCGGAAATCAAGTTTCTTTTTTCGTACAATTTTCATATAGCTTAGATTGCAAATAATTTTGCCTCAAAAAAAAATTCATGGCTATTCATCATAATGGACATCATTATTACAACAACAAGCATTCCGAAATTCACCATCTATACCAAATTGACCTCCAAAAAAGTTACCGAATCCCTTTTAACGGCATTGAAGAGAGGAAGTATTATTCTGTCCCGCCCCCATTTTTCCCGATGCAAGTATACGAATAATCTTACTCTCTACACACCTATTGCATACCACCGAAACGTCCCACGTTGATTTTCTCCTCTCATCTATCAACTTGAATATATACCTTCCTGCATATCTCCTAACAATCTACTTATTACATATCTCTCTCGTCTATCTCTCTAACATAACATCCGTATATCTCTTTCCTCAAACTAATAAAAATTCATTCCACATTAGTTGTTACTTCTCAATGCATCAAGCTCTGTCACATGTCTTATTTATGCCGATTATTTGTGTCTCTTAATGATTCTAAGGTCCTCTTAAACACTAATACCACACATTAAATACAAGGTTGGAATGTGCAAATTAAGTGAATTTACGGTACAAGCAATTTAGTAACATTTTCAATTACAATCTAGTTACATATTTTATTCCATGCGTAACTTTAATCTTGCAATATATGTCACCATTTTTCATTTCAGAGGACGTTCAATGAATGCGACATGGGTTTGATCCGGCTTTTTAGAGCACCAATCCATGTTCTTCTTATTTTTTTTTTTTTTTTTTTTTTTGGGTTCCCTGTTAGTTTGAGAGTTAGAAACTTTTAAAATTACATTTATTTCTCCTTTAAAATTAATTTCACCGCTGCAATTATTTCCAAAATGTATGTTCTTCTTCCTTCGTTCACATCTTTGTGGTCAATTTGCAATACTCCCATGAGTATCATCAAGAATGGAAAATAATCGATAATTCTTGCTTGGACGAAAGAAGAATGGTTCATGGAGTAATCCTCAAGGCAATATCAGTTTTGTCCGAAGGATCATTATTATATCAAGAAGAAATATCCCCAATTATCTGACCTTGACTAAATAATATATAACCTGTAATCGATATGATCACAATACTGATTGCTTTTAGAGTTAGCACTTTGAATTCGTTTGTCACTTTTTACCGATCAAATTTCGTTGTAAATATGATAGTAAAGGTCCAAGAAAAGGGTTCTGAAACAAAGTTTGTTCAAACTATTGCCAGGTGTACAATCATACCCTCAGTCACACCACAAATCAATCTCTAGACGCACACACACTCTTGTATTTGTAATTCAATCGTCGGCCTATTGTCTGTCGGTGTCTGTTTCGTTGGTCTGACTGAAAACTGAAAAGACAAAAAAGTGAGTTCAGGCTTAGAGGCAGTGGTAAGGTTTCTTTCTCAATACGTATAAAGGCAGTATTTTGGCGATTTGAATTGTAAGAACTCGTCAATGACGGTTGCCTTTTTGGTTGTCATGGGCTGACGAAAATAATGGAAAATCTTTTGATTCTAATTTTGGCACACATCAAATGGTATGTGACGTCAAACAGAAGAAGAAAAAGAAAGAAAGATCGAGAGACAGAAGAAGATTGATATATAGATGAGCACTAGAGGTATGATGGCAAGGAAGGAGAGAGGCTGTGTTGGAGATCATAGTGAGATGGAGAGAGAGAGAGAGAGAGAGAGCAAGAGAGTGTGTGTGTGAGAGAGAGAGAGAGATGTGAGAGAAATGAACTAAAGATGTGGATAGAAAGCGCGTGAGGGAGTGGGTGGAGGTTAGATAGAAAAAAAATGTCTTGAGAACAATGTTCATCCTCCCCCCCCCCCGAAAAAAATTAAATAAATAAATAAAATAAAAAATAAAATTAAATTAAAAAAAAAAATAATTAAAAAAAAAAAAAAAATACATGAATAAATAAATAAATGAATAAATAAATAAATAAATAAAAATAAATAAAAATAAATAAATAAATAAATAAATAAATAAATGAAAATTAAATTAAAGGAAAGAAAGGGGAAAAAATGCAACACCTTCCCTTTATTGTTTATAAAATATGTTTCCGTGATTCAACTTCGTGAAATTATTTTGATGTTTGACTTTTTCTTATGACGCATACTGACCTTGATTGAATGCACAGACGACCTGAAAACAGAAGAGCTCTCTTTGGGAATGTAATGTAGTAGGCCTATATGAAATTAAATGATATTCAACTGGCACCGGGCAAAGATAAGTGAAAGTAGACCACCCCTATAATTATCCCGTTATATTCAGCTTCTGCACGGAGACATCGAACACAATGCTCTTTTTATCTCTACCTTTTCTAATGCATTGTTTAGAAGACAAATGATACGCAAAATGGTAACGACATTGTTTGTACGACCAAAGCACATCTCAGTTTCCCTTGTTAGTACACCAATGAGGGCTGCCATTGATCCGGTGTACAAATTGACCGAGACCCACACAACAAAACTTATTTAAATGTTGTATTTGCACAAAACTAATTGAGGAGAAATAAAAGAGGGAGACAAATATAGCTGGTTGAACAAACAATAATAAAAGCATGCATCTCCTAGCCCCCCCCCCGTATCTTCTATAGCTATGCCTATTATTCAGATGATTTTGAAATGAAATGAATTTTCATTTATGTTATTAATATCTTAGTTTAATTGCCCTATACGCCCTTTTTTTTCCTCTGTCTTATCCATCTATTTTTGAAATTAACTAAAAAATTTCAGTCCATCTTTATTTTAAACCAGTTGAGAAGAACTCCTGCAAGATTTTTATCAGGGGGGGGGGGTAAATGGTTGCCGATTTTCAGATATTTTTTTTAGAACAATCTGGCCGGAAATGAAAATGCGCTCAGTTTTGGAAGGGTGGGGGGGGGGGCTCCTGACAATTGCTTCAAGTCAGCTGAAAAGGGAAATGTTTTAATAGTCTATTTTGGGGCACGTTTTTTTTTTAATGCGTAAATCAGGTCCGCATTTAGCTACCTTTGATTTCTGAATGATAGTCACTTTTACTTTGAACCTATCATTTCGATAAAATATGTTGATTACGACACACCCCCCCCCCCCTCCATCCCATCCTCGTTGTCAGCATCTGCAACAGAAAGAAAATGAATAAAAAAAGGAGGTGAATAGTTTTTGTTTAGAGCCTTTTTAATGTCGGTTTGTGGATAATTGCAAACCTAAGGTAGCCCGCGATGATGGAGGTAAAAAAAAAAAGAAGCTCAAAATGGAGGCTGTTTTTTTTTGTTTGTTTTTTTTGTTTTTTGTTTTTTGTGTTTTGTTCGACCTTTGACGTCACCATCTGAAAGTCGACAAAGATTCGAACTTGAGTCCCGATCCGTATCCAGTATTTTATGGACGTTAAAACTCTCGACCAAACTTCAATTGAACACTCCCGCACTCCTTCAGGTGCATCTGATGGCGCTATATCGAGATTAGGTACCTTGTATATAAAAGGATTTTAATCCAGATCAGAAAACTAGCAGAAATGTGTAAATTAAACCAATTTGCCTGTAAATATTGTGGCTTATATTTCGACAATAATTGTGTTCACTGATTATTTTTTATTGTAACCTTTAATAATCTGCAAAGCATTTAACACATATGCCTATATTCCAAAGGGATCTAGAACAGTTCCGCAAGAATTTCAGATTTTTTTTTTTTTTGGAGAACAATCCGGCGGAATGAAAATGCTCTCAGTTTTGGAAGGGGACGGGCGGGCGCTATTTCCAAAATTTACGAATTTTTTTTGCGGGGGGGGGGGGAGTCCTGGCAATTGCTTCATGTCAGGCTGAAAAGGGAAATATTTTAATGGTCTTTATGGGGGGGGGCGCATTTTCTTTCTTTTTTAAATGCTCAAACTCAGGGTCCGCATTTAGCTACCTTTTGATTTCCCGAATAATAGTCACTTTTACTTTGAACCAATCATTTCGATAAAATTCTGTTAAATTGCAGACACCACCCCGCCCCCCCCTACCTTCCTCGTTATCAGCATCTGCAACAGGAAAAAAAATGAGAATGAATAGTTGCCAGGGTGTTCTAGAGCATTTAATTATCGGTTTGTGGATAATGGCAACCCCTCGCCTGCGATGATGGAGTATCAGGCCCGTAACCAGGATTTTTACGGGGGGGGGGGTTGGGGAGCGTGAAGCGCTAGCCGAAAAATTTTTGAGTTAAACTTGGAGTAAAAAATATGCATTATCGTGATTAAAGACCTATTATAGTATCCACGAGCAACAAGCTCAAAACTGGGGTTAACTTTATTAGACCTACTGTATAATAATCCCGAGCGACGAAGCGCGAAGCTGAAAATTTTGGTAATCTAATGCTTTTATTTTTATTGTTGGAATTCTGTTTAGTTAATGAATTTAAAGGAATGCCGATGCCGAGCGCGAGCCACAATTTTGAGTTAATGTACAATATACAGTGCTACCAATAAAAACGGACAGTTTTGAAAAGTCTGTCAAAATTCTGTTCAAATCTGATGTCTATATTTTTATGTGAATAGAATGCTCTGAAGTCTTATCTTTCCAAATGTAATTAAAAAAAAATAAGTTCGTTCAATGCTTGAGTAGCACACAGGAACATTTCCTATCGGGCTCAAAAAAGGCTTTGCGCACAAAATGGAAAAACGGAAATATGATCATCAGACCTTCTTGCTAATCAGCAGTCTTTCTTTAAACCTTTTCTTTTCTTTGCCAATATTTCCGAATAATATGATTTGGAATTCATTTACAAAGCTTTTTAATTACTGTCATTGTTTTTTGTTTTTGTTTTTTGTTTTTGTTTTTGTTTTTTCTTTGTCATTTTAATATGTAATCTTTTTGCAATAAATTTTCCTTCAAACTTAAATGCCTTTTTTTTTTCAACCCAAGAAAGGGGATGCCAATGCTTGTTTAATTGATCATTGATTGATTGATTGCTTTGTTTGTTTTGTTCATGCTTGAACGAACACGGAAAGTTTTTGTCTAAGGTTAAAAAAGAGGGGTATTATTTATTTTAAATCGGGTGCTACATTCGGATTGATTGTTACTTTACACTGATAAATGATTTTGTTAGTCAAATGAGGTGATTTTCCTATGATTCTTCAAACGATTTAATCAATCATTTGAACAATCAATAAAAAAAGTAATCGATCAATCAATCAATCATTTAAAGAAACAATGAATTAACCAAACGATCAATCATTCAAAATGGTCAATCCTTCAATCCTTCATTCAATCAATCAATCGATCAATTAATAAATCAATCCATCAATCAAACAATCAATCAAGCAAATTAACAAAGCAGTCAATCAATCAAATAATCTTCCAACCAACCAAATCCCCTTTCTTGGGTTGATAACATTTCTTATTTATTTTTCTTAGTTTGAGGGAATATTCAGTGCTAAAAGATAACATGTTAACGTGAAAAAAAAAAAACAACAAAACAAAACAAAAAGCAATTCAAGTAAATAAATAGCTTTGTAAATGTGTTTTGAAAGCATATTTCTAAAACCAATGGCAAAGATAATGAAAAGGTTAAAAGTAAGTCTGCTGGTAAGCAAGAAGTCTGATGATCGTATTTCTAATTTGTTTTTATTTTGTGCGCAAGCCTTTTTTTGAGCCCCCGACAAAAACGTTCTGTGTGCGCTCAAGCTTGAACGAAACTTATTGTTTCAAATTGCATTTGAAAGATAAGACTTCAGAGCATCTATAAACATCAAAATATAGACATCATAATTTGAAATGAAATTTTGGCAGACTTTTCAAATCTGTCCCGTTTTTATTGATACACCCTGTAGAGCCTATTTAGTAACCGCGAGCTGAAAGTTTTGAGTTAAAAATTTTGTACCTTATAGACTCTTTTTAGGATCCATGTTGAAGATACATAATAATCTTGGCTCATTAGTAATATTTTGTGGGCTGCAGGCCACTAGCCCACCCCCAATCTAGCCCAAACACAATTACACCAATTCTTTTGACAAGGTTTGTCTCCAGCAGAGGGCACTGGGTAAAACCCTTTTTTATACCTGTTTGTTAATTTTACAGTGCGAGGTCGCTAGCGACCGGACCGAGCAGGAAAATTTGGGGTTTTAAAAGACATTATGAAGTAAAGAAAGGGGCACTTTTTAGTATTGTAAGTGACACTTTTTAAGAAATTGTCCATGGGACTTTTAAAGAGTACGAAAGACTTCTTTTCAGTATAAAAAGGGCATTTTTAAGCTTGGAAAAGGGGCTCTTTTAGAGTGCATGAAAAAGTGGGGGCACTGTGCCCCCTACCCCCGGTTCCACTGCCTCTGATAGACCCCAATATCCTCAAGCGCGAAGCGCGAGTAGAAAACTTTTAGCTCAAAATTGTAGTTTATTGTGCATTATGGACCCTATTTAATATCCGCGAGCGCGAAGCGCGATCCGAAAATTTGTGGTTTTAAAAGACATATAGAGTAACAAGGAGCCCTTTTTAGTATTAAAAGTGCCCCTTTTTAAATATTGTCCACGGGACTTTTCAAAACTCTGAAAGGCTTTTTTTAAGTATAAAGATGACACTTTTTTAGCTTAGAAAAGGGACAATTTTTGGTCATGAATAGGGACACTTTTAGGGTGGATGAAATGAAGTAAGGGTTCAATTGTAGCCCTGCTCCCCCTCTTACCCCCCCCCCCCGGTTCCACTGCCCTTCTGCCACTAGGCGTTATTTCTATTATATCATTTCCTAAAATTGAAGATAGCATCATTTAAAAATATAAATATAGAACACAAATGCAAACGAAAACATTCCTGCGAAATGGTTTAAATGTAATTCTTACGTAATTTGTTTTGAAAAACATGATTATCATCCCCAAAATAAAAAGTTGCGAGCGCGAAGCGCGACCAAAAGATTTTACATGTAGGGGGACTGAAAGCAAAGTGTTTTAATCTTCCTTTCTTGTATTTCTATTCAAGTATCTGCTGCATTTCTGCCAAAATGTGGGGGTTTAATTATTTTCTTTGGTCAAGCTGACCCTGCTCGCCTGCGGGGACGTTAAAACTCTCGACCAACTCAATTGAACACTCCCGCACTCCTTCAGGTGCATCTGATGGCGCTATATCAAGATTAGGGTATACCTTGTATATAAAGGGATTTTAATCCAGATCAAGAAACTAGGCAGAAAAGTGAAAATTAAACAATTTGCCTGTAAATACTATGGCTGATATTTCGACAATATTGTGTTCACTGACTTAGTGTTATTGTACGTTTAATAATCTGCAAAGCATTTAACACCTTATGTATAAAGGATCTAAAAAAAATTCGCAAGAATATCAAAAGATACAATAAAAATAGTAACTACCAGAGCAGGCTTGTCTGTGAATTAAATTAAATTCAGAACTTTAAGGCCTACGTTCAATTTCAACGTGGATTTATCTAGATTAAGATTATATTACTATGTTTACCATGTTAGCTTACAATATTTTTTGGTTGTTTTGGTTTGTTCGTGTTTTTCGTTTGTTTGTTTGTTGTTTGTTTGTTTGTTTGTTTTTTATTTGTTGTTGATTTTTGCCTGGCAACCAATCAAAGTTTTGACTATGAATGATTATATTGTGGATTATATTTCGATGGTTTTTGTTTTAAAATAAATGAAATGAGCTATAGGGCCCACAGCTCTATACAAGCTCGCTTTCATCATAGGTCCCATCACGTTTCTCTAGGTAGTATCAGCCTTTTTCACAAATTGCGAAAACTAATGCAACTTGGCATAACTGTAGAATATGATCGACCTATACTGTCTATTCAATCTTACTATCATAGGTTGCCTAGATCAGTAATACGAAACGAAAATCTGACTACCAATCTTGACCAGCTCTCCATCAACATCGTTGATATTACAGCGCGTGCGGCACGGATCGCACACAGCAATATACACACGGCGCATCAGCGTGCATTATTATCTGCGCTAACGGTCAGCGGTTCGCACCATACGGTATATTTTTCGAGGTTCGAAAAAATAGGCATGAATTTTGATAATCGCAATATAATGACAAACATACACATTTGAGCTTAATCATGTTGTGGGATGATATAGTCATTGGTATACTACTATATTCTCTCAAAAACTAGAAATTTAATATTTTTGCCTGCAAAAGGCTGACACTACCTTTTTAATGTAATTTATATTCTATATTGGCCATTTATACCTTTATGTTTAATATTTTACATACGTATTTATTTTGCTCAATGAATATGTACACCGATGTAACATGAGAAATTATGACACTAAATGAAAATGAAATGAAAATGAAATGAAATGAATGATTAATAATGTGGGTGCCGTGACGCGTAAGCATGAAGGACCAACCAGAGCCAACTTTGAAAGTGCGCCATCTCCGCCTACATCTGAGTCCTTTGCTTGTAATCAAATCACCAACTTAAACCATGGATTACAAATTAATATACCCTAAACCTAACTCTAAACCTAAGATAAAACCCTATTGCAACCCTAACTCTTATAGTGGTATCTCACTTCGCGGAGACGCCTCCGCGACGGATGAACTAAGTATTAGAGACGTCTCCGATACTTTATTCGACAATTTTCAAAAGCGGTACGTCTCAAATGTTTCAAAGAACCGTCTCAAAGTACTTTCCGCAACGATGAAACGTCGCAGGGACTGAGGAGACGTCTCGGGCACGTCTCGGCGACAAGTTTCAAAACCGTCTCAAAGTAGTCCCAAATCCGTCTCAAAGTAGTTTCCGCGAAGTGAGATACCACTATAACAGTTTATAACCCTACATCTTAGACGAAATATGCCCGGAGCAATATTTTTGTCGCAGGAGCGAATTAAAATGTCGGGGCGCGCCATAATCGAATCATATCATTTTGGGGATAGGCCGTCTAAATTGCGCTAAATTTACCAATAAGGTAAAATTGTGCAAAGTTATGGAAAGTTACGCACAGAACTTACAATTACTGCGCTAAGTTATATAAATGCAGCGTTGTGAAAAGTTACAAAAGTCCAGCAAGCTTTATAGTCCTAATAAGCTTTTTAGCATGATAAGATTTCGCTATTTGCAATGTTGCGAAAAGTTATACATGGCATGTGATAAGTTACGCAAAGTAATATCAAATTACGGAATACAGGTTTCATCAACTTTTTGTAACGTTTTGCTCTTCTTTAGTAACTCTGAACGACCATGTGCTACCGTTTCTTCCGAAATATCATGGGGCCTTTTGTTCAAAATACTGGTATGAAGGCCCTGCTGCTTCATTTTTTTGTTTGTTTGTTTGTTTTTGTTTTTTGTTTGTTTTTTGTTTGTTAATGTAAAAACGCTGGAATAAAATCGTGATGATATTTATTTGAATTTATTTCCATTAATAGTCTAAGATAGGGTAAGGATCGCACTTAGTAAAAAAGTGTCTTTTTTTTTTTAAATCCTGGTGGGATAAAAAGAGGTTCAACAACAATAATATTGACAAGTAATTTATTCATTTGTCTCCAACGGTAGAACCATGCAAGTTGGTAGAAACACACGCAACTGCTGTGTGATAAATTTGAAACCAGCAGTTGCGTGTGTTTCTACCAACTTGCATGGTTCTACCGTTGGAGACAAATGAATAAATTACTTGTCTATTTAACATCCCAACGGCGTAAATTCCTTTACCTTTAACAATAATATTATTCATGAAAAGGGGCATGTACTAAAGTAGGCCTACTATTGGTCCATGATGCAGCCTTGAAGTTTAGATGTAAACCTACTTCTTATTTTGGGGTCACGAGAAAGCTAAATCTATCTAGTAGAGTCTACCAGGAAGATATTTGGTAATCTGGAATTTTCGCGAATCATATAAGTTTGATTGTGTCAATCGTAGCTGTAGCACGTATACACGTCGCCTTGTTTACCTAGGTAAAAGGTTGAATAGTTCTGCTTAGTTGGTCCTATTTCATTGGTTGGTTATCGGAAAAAATGCATGCGTCATGATTATATTCCCTTTATATGGGTTCGTCTATTCCAAATATGGTATGTCGGATGACAGCTCATCTCTGCCCTATTCATGAGGTATTGCGTCATCGTGTATTTCACAATCTTTTCGTAGTACTCATCGACGACACGTACACAAACATTACGATTAACAGATACGGGAATATCGATAACAAGCTGTTCAGAGTTTCTTCACTTTTTGGATTCCTGAATTAATCGTTAAGTAATTTAGGAGATGTAATCGATGCAAATGATAAATTTAAACAGTTTTCGTCAAAAAATGACAGCATTTAATCCATAATTATTAAAATATGAACAAAGTAAACTTTGAAGCATCAGTTATCGATATCACTTTTGTAGATCGGAAGGGCCCCCGATATCGCGCATATTAAAATCACTCGCTAGCAAGATGGCACCGCTGACAGTTGGAAATCCTCTCCTCTAGGCTCTTTTCTGAGCAGAGTAGTCGCTGAGCAGGGCATCAGCGTCACTGGTTAACATCTAATGTGCCTGACTAAAATCACCCTGGAATCACTTGTGAAGTCTCATGCCGATCTTTGCTCCCAATTCTTCTAAAATATTGCATTTTGTGGATCAATAACCAACCGGACTCCGTCTCAAAAGAGAGCCATCGTTGTGCAATCCAGTGCGAGTGACAACGTTACGACGCAACACATTTACAAAGCCACGGCCACTAGCACTGCAATTGACTGGTAATTGCGTCACATTTATCATCGAAGGCAAATAACGTATTTTCTTATGACAAAGTATTGGGAAATATAAACGACTCCATTCCCCATAGATCTATTCTCCACATTAAATACTAGTGGAAGAGCTGAAGTTCCTTCTAGCTGGACTAGAACATAACTGTTAAAATATATATTTCTTCGTAGACTTCGACTTTGTGAACGAAAATTTTGGCCGGACCAAAATCACAAAGCAAATTTCGCCTTCCGTGTTTTTTGTCAAATGCAGCTGAAATAAGATTTGACAAAATTGTCATCTTGAACTTTTTAAAATACTAGTTATGTAAGATTAATGGTTAAACCATTAAGAAATGCATCTCAGGGTTGTAAAAATCAAATGTCAGTATTATTCTTCGTGTTGTTCTGTAGAGAAATGAGTATTTTTATGAATGAACTTGACTCCTGAAATTCTTGACTGCGTGTGGCAAACGTTGCGCGGTTACAACAAAGGACGCAATTTTTATACGCTTCTGAAATTCTGTTGGATGTTTGGCTGGCGCATCTCATTCTTCTATTAAATCTTTGAAGACTGTTTTGAAATGGACATTTGATTACTTTTTCATCATCATCTTTTGTTTATATGTTTCTCTTGGTGGATTAAATACTGTCTCTAGCAACTGAAATATTTTTAGATTAGACCTCGATCTACAGATCTAAAAACTATTCCACCTACAATTCACTTTGTCTTTGACTCTAGTCTGATTGTGTTTTGCTGAAATTGAATTTGGATCAAAGCGGAATTAAAAATAGAATTATAAAATTCTAAACTAAGCTTCATGAACCATATAACTTCTGCCCCTATTCCGATCCGCCATGGTCGGGGTAAATTACAAATATTTCAGGACGTTTCATCCAATTTGACTTGTTCTGGTGGGCAACTGAGCCCCCAGCCACAACTTTCTCCTAGTCCACCAAATTTTGTGTCCCATGAGGAACATGTAATCTCAAGAATTGGAAATTATGTTCTTCTGGAGGAAGTAGATCCTAAAGTATTCAAATCTGTTGATACTCATAACAACAAGGAATGCATTTGTAAGGTAAGATAGAATTTTATTTGTTTTTATTTTATTCATCAACATTGTTGTATACCCAGTTATTGGGTGTCCGGACACTCAATTTTAACCATACATTTGGAAGGGTTTAGAAGCAATGTCGTTGTAGTTTTTTAGCACAAAATGTCAGAAAATATTGTGGGGAACAAATATTGATGATAATAAAAGGTGTTAAACATATGTATTTTAGATTAAATCCTTAGACGAAAAACCAGGCTTCACTTTTTTAAACTTAAGTTTAATGCTAACATAAAATTAGTTTGTTTGTTTTTCATTCTACTATCTGGTCTTGTTTAGAGTCTACATCTAGACTCTAGACAATAATTAATAAGTTGAGTTTTATTTTTTTTCCTTGTTAAGAAATTTTACCTTTTTCTTTCTTTATTTTTTTCCTTGTTAAACTATTATTATTTGTTTTTCATTAACTATTAAACTGACCTGAGAAAGTATACCCAGTTATTGGGTGTCCGGACAGGTTGGGTGTCCGGACAGTCAATTTTTATCAGCCATTTGAAGAAGTTTTGCAAGCAATATTTTTGTATATTTTTTTTTAGCACGAAGGGTAGAAAATATTATGAAGAACAAATATTGATAATGATAAGCACGATTCAAAATATGTTTTGGGCTCAATCCAAAGACAAAAAACAAGGCTTCAATTGTCCGGACACCCAACCCCCATCCTACATGTAGGATGGGGAGTGGGTGCTTGAGATACTTATAACAATATTAAAGCATTGTGTTTTTTTGAGATAGTTAAAAGCATATACATGTAGGCCTAGTTAAGTTGAAAGGACATATTTTATTACACAACATTTGGAGACATGGGGGCAGTTCCAAGGTAACGGAGTGACATTCAGAAGCAACATTTCAGCATTCAAACAAGTTTATCATCCATACTTTAATTTTTATGTACAAAGAAATGGTTCATGATAAAAGCTGATGGTACCCTCTTTTCAAAATGATATTTTTTTTTATAGCGATCCTCTTAATTATTGAGATATGAATATTCATAATCATGGTTACGGAGTGACGCAAAATGGACATGCATATTTGAGCAGAAAACATTTTGCTTAAACTCTGTGAAATTTAAATGGGTATCACAATTTTGAGTTATTGATTGGATTCTGTGTTATTCTAGGTATAATATGCCACATTGCATTAAAAAATTGGTTCAATATTTTGTTAATTATGACTTAAAACTTGAACCCTTGTCCGGTTACGGAGTGACGGTTACGGAGTGACATCTGGTTTCCCGGTCTTTTTCTTGAGGAGAAATGCATTTTAAAGAAAAATTAATACCAAAGTTTGTTAGAGTAGACCATGACAATTACATTAAGCAAAAAAAATTGGCAAAAAGTGACGAGATATAAGAATTAGAGGCATTTAAAGCCCCATAGTCCCATACATGCAAATTTGGGTTTGATTAATTATTCAGCGCAAGAATACTGAATCGCAATTTTTTTTAACTTAAATGATTTGTTGTATTGTAAAGAAGCCTTTGTGGTAATTTCAGATCCTAATTTGCATTTCTAAAGGCACAGCGGCGCATTAAAATTTCAGCTCCATGTCCTGTTTTGCTTGGAACTGCCCATGTATTAAATAACACTGTCTAGATTGCATTAGATTATTTAATAAAACTGGAAGAGGAATCCTGTAACAGTGCAAAGTAATTCCAGGACAGTGACTCACTTGCAAGTCATACTCGTTTGCGTGTGGGGGAGTGTCGCCAATACTCTACTACCAGGATGGAGATACACACTTGTGTGGTGGTAGTATGCGATAACTATGCAGACATAACCACCCACACATTTTACACCATGTATTTGGATACACGTAAAGCTGTCCACGTCTATGAGCTTGTCGTTGCCATTCTTACAATAATACATGTATGAATTCACTATTTTTTGGTTGAATCTTGCATCATTGCATTTTCATTGTTGGCATTGAATGCCAAGCTTCCACTATGAATTTACTCAAAAGAGACTTCTTAAAGGTAGTGTCGGCCTTTTGCAGGCAAAAATATTAAATTTCTAGTTTTTGAGAGGATATAGTAGTATACCAATGACTATATCATCCCACAACATGATTAAGCTCAAATGTGTATATTTGTCATTATATTGCGATTATCAAAATTCATTCCTATTTTTTCGAACCTCGAAAAATATACCGTACGGTGCTAACCGCTGACCGTTAGCGCAGAGAATAGTGCACGCTGATGCGCCGTGTGTATATTGCTGTGTGCGGTCCATGCCGCACGCGCTGTAATATCAACTATGTTGATGGGAGCTGGTCAAGATTGGTAGTCAGATTTTCGTTTCGTATTACTGATCTAGGCAACCTATGACAGTAAGATTGAATAGACAGTATAGGTCGATCATATTCTACAGTTATGCCAAGTTGCATTAGTTTTCGCAATTTAAAAAAGAAAAAAAAACAAATTTTTTTTTACAATACTACATGCATCCGTGTGATACCCTTTAAAAATGATTGGAGCGAATGAGTCTGCAATATTGCATCATGTAAATTTTGGTTTATTGCATTTCTCTGTGCATTATATTGTCAAATATTATGGTGAATGATTCCTAGAATTATTGAAGATGAGACTTGCCAAAAGATAACTTTAATTTTTAAATATTCTGAGCCTGGTTGTTACAAACATGAAGATAACTCGCATACTTTGGCATCAATTGCAAAATGTTACACAAACCACTTTCAAGTTTCAACTTTTTTTAATTTTTAGTTTTTAAATTATTCAGAGCATACATGTATATTGCTCAAGTAATGGCATTCAATGAATGTGAAACTCAAAATTGACAGTGCACTTTTCAAACAGACCTCCAAGTTTTTAGAAATAAAATCCTTTTGGATTTACAATGTAGTACAATTCAATTTGTTTCAAAATTCGACCTATCCTGATACATTGTACATTGTAGATGAACAAATGAGATACCCTCAGGCCTTGTGTTATGATAATGCCTGATGTCTGCAGGGCTTGACTTTAACAGGAGCCCGGTGGCCATTGGCTCTCTAAAACCTTGGCTGGCTCCTTAGAAAGTAATTGAAAATGCCCGGTTGGCTCCCTAAGTTTTTCTAGTATCAGCCACAAAAAAAAAGCTATTTCTTAATACCAGCACTTGAATCATTATTTCATTTGATTTTTTTTTTTTTTTTTAAACCTGGTACATATATTGTCTAAGTTACATTAAAAAAAAAAAAAGTATCATGACGGTGTGTAATAAACAAAAAACAAAACAGACATGATAAACTTGGGTCGCCTAAAATCCCTGCGGGCTCCCTAATAAAGTACTTGAGGAGCCAGGCTGGCTCCCTAAATAAAAAGGAAAGGTCAGAAAGTAAAGGCCTGGCTAGCCTGACCTGGTCTGAAAGTAAAAGGCCTGGCTAGCCTGACCTGGTCAACTGATATACATGTAGGCCTAAGTGATAGTAACTCACTTTCCTCTTCCTGTTCCTGTAGTGGGAAGTTGTTACTTTTAGAAGTCAAAAGGGTAAATTGTGTTACAAAATGACCAATTGCTCTGTACCTGGAGGCACTACATGTACATGTAGTGATTTTAATTTACCCACACTTTGTTCAAATATTGAACGTTAATGTTTGTTTACAAAATGATCCAAATTGAGGAGAGGCAGATGGTGTAAAGCTCAATTGCAGATCACATGCTTGCTTGTGTAAATGTGTAGTAAAGATGATGCAATAATGATAACACCAATTACTATGCCTTTACTCATCCTGGAAAGCACTCATGCATAGAGGTCCACCCACATCAGTAGTCTGTAGCAGGACACGTGACCTCAGATCAATAACACAGCTCTGTCAATGGCTCAGGAGACAAAAGACTTGCCCTTCTACCACTACAGTTTTGTATCCCCTGTTGATTGTTCTTGGAGTTTTTGTGAATGAACCTGGTTCAAGCAAGGCTTCCAGAGAGGAAGTCCTTTGTGCCAAGGCCTGGGACTTGTGTGTCACATGGTCATTTCTTGGGCTTTGTGCAATCTTGAGTATCACATGGGCAAGCTTCTGAGAATTTCTTTATGCTGACTATGCTGTTAACCCCAACCGTTTGTTGATCTGTTTCAGGAAACTATTTCATCACTACTTTTTGATGTAAAAAAAAAAAGAAGAAGTTCCTTTTCAAGAACACCACAAATGACACTTTCGATGAAATCTGATTACCAGTACATGTACATGTACTTGTAAACAGAGTGGTTGGAATGGACTTTGAGTTTAAAGTACTTACATTTTTTACACTCTACTTTAAAGGGGAATCCAACCCAAGGAGAGAATCAACCTTACAGGAAAGAGGAAAATGAGAGGAGCAATCTAAAAAAAGTTTCATCAAAATCGGTTATAAAATAAGAGAGATATGGAAGTTTGAAAAGTCTAGTTGTTCCTTCTATGGGGATCCTCAAAGTGGCATCATCGGCTTCAAAATGGCCGATCTTATGGACAACTCTCCATTCTTTTTGTACACAAATTTTCAGATTTTCTCCATTTTCTTTCAAAATTTGTCTTCTTTACTTCTGAGCTCAAAATATGTCATGGGAATATATATTTCACACAACATATTTTGATCTCAGAAGGAGGTAATATATATTTTGAGAGAAAATAGGGAAAATCTGAAAATATGTGTACAAAATGAATGGAGAGTTGTCTATGAGATCAGCCATTTTGAAGCCGATGATGCCACTTTGAGGATCCCCATAGAAGGAACAACTAGACTTTTCAAACTTCCATAACTCTCTTATTTTATAACCGATTTTGATGAAACTTTTTTTTTAGATTGCTCCTCTCATTTTCCTCTTTCCTGTATTAAGGTTGATTCTCTCCTTCGGTTGGATTCCCCTTTAAGTATCTTCATTTCTTTGTATCTCAGGATGTGTGGCCACTGCGTATCTTGACAATTACGTACACCTCTTGCATGACATTGAATTTCAGTACAATGCTGGAAGTGCATCAACATATTAGACTCAACAGATTAAATTGACCAATATTTACTTCATAAAATATGGGCTAAACTCAACACTGACCATCATGAATCATTCTGTTTGCAGTACACTCCCATGATGATGAGGTGCCATGTTCAGGACCAAGTCAATTACATTGTTTTAACAAAAACTGGTTATTAAAAAATAAAAAAATTATTGTTTCACTCCATGTTGCATGTTCTATTCTTGTACTTTTGTTCTGTTTCTTTGAAACCTTCAAATTATTGATTTTGATAAGCAATGAAAAGGGCAAGGTGAGGCTCTAGGACTCTACCCTAATTTTCATGATGGGGTGCAGCTTTTAGGGCTGAGAAATGCCAGGGTTCCAAAGTTCAGATTTGGGGGCATTCATGTGCAGTTTATGTAGCAGGTGACTGCATTTATGACCTTGCCTAGACATTATTGGAGACGTATTGCCATTTGTATGGCAATTTTGCATTTTTGGCAAATAAATTGTCAAGTCATTATATTAAACAATTCATATAAAACATTTTTAATTATGAATGGAAAATTTGAACTTTGATCATATTCTTACATCTAAATGATGTGGTTTATTGGTTATTGTGCAATGGAGAGGATGTTCTTGCGCAATATGTATCATACTATTTACATAGGAATTCAATTGCACGCAATCGTGTGGTCATTAACTCAAAGGTTAGGTTCTGGTTTTGATATCATACTGTAGTTTGAAACTAGGGTCGGTTTTGTGGTTCTAGAGAGCTTTTACAAAATATGATTATGTTGAAGGATTGTGAAAGTTGTGGAAAGTCTGTCCTCATCCTATTGCATTGTCACTAACCTTATTTTGACAGCACAATTTCATCATACTTACAACTTACTCTCTGATTGCCATTTGATGTCATTGTACATGTATACATTGTATTTTCCACAACCAGAGTTACATTGAATGCAATTGAAATTTGAAAAATGTAATTTTAAAAGTTAATCCCATCTATCTTTTGTAAAAATTACACTATAATATAATGAGAAATGTAGGGAATACATCATTCTAACATTTGACTAGTAAATAAGTAGGGAACTTAGTGCAGAGCAATTTGTCATACCAAGGAGCTTCTTGGTCATACATGTACATGTACATTAGCACTTATCACTGAGCAAAATTTACATATCACAAGTCAGAAAAGAATTCTTGTAATGTAAATTATTGCTTTCACTCAACTGGTCTTACGTACACTACAATGTACATGCACCTATGGAAATTATCAACATGTTACGGAAATGCACATGAACAATATTGCAGTTTACATTTCTTATGAAAAGGCACTTTTCAGATAGTGGTGTACAGTATACATATTGACCTATCTATCTAGTAATCTAATCCTATTATTACTCGGCTCTACATGTACATGATTGTAGCTGTTGAGTAATCAAAGTGTGGTTCTTCACATCAATTTATTTTAATTTATTATTTCTTGTTTGACTTCATCATGTATTTGATTTTGATTTGATCATTTATAAATTATGTATCTATTTGTTGGAATAACAACAATATTTTCTTCTTTCTATTCAGGTAGTGGATGTGAATCAATATAGGGAGGCATTTGCCCCTACCTTTCACCTGGGCTACCACCCTCACATCAGCCATGTTGAAGAAGTACTGCAGGGCCACACCCAGGCATACGTCATCTTCCCCACCACCCATGGGGATATGCACTCCTTCGTCAGGCGGAAGCGTAAGCTGCGAGAGCGGGAGGCTGCACCCCTCTTCCACCAGATGGTACAGGCTGTTGCGCACTGCCACGCCAACGGGGTCGTTCTGCGGGACCTGAAGCTACGAAAGTTTGTCTTCAAGAATGTAGAAAGGTACGTGCATGAAAAGATATTGCGAAATCAACCAAGTAATTTGTGGTTCTTGAATGTCTCAATGTTCCAGGGTCCCCTTCTTATTGCATACCCGGAACTCAATTTTGTTTATCTCAAAGGCAACTAAAAAGTTGGAGACCTAAGAGTTGCATAAAAAATTTGTAATCAATAGACCCGATGGTCATCAATAAAAGTAAAGCAGATTCTTCCTGAATCACAGGGTGTTGTGAAAGTTATTGATTATATCGCATCATACATAAATCATTATGAATGTGAAGCACTTGTCAAAACCAAAACAAAAAACTTGCATGTTGGAAAAAAGCAATTCATTTCAGTGGTTAATTGTATGTCATACATGTACATTGTAATGGTGGCGATGAAAAAAGGAGGGTTTAGAATTTGAATTTACCCAGCGTAGATAGCTCAAAAAGTGGCTTGCATACCCCACCCCATTCTTTTTTTCACTAACATCTACTTGGGGTGTCTCCTAAAGGTGGGTTATATGCTCCCAACATTCCATCCTGTGCATCACATCCTCTCTTACCCTCTCCCTAAACCCGAGAGTTCACCCCAGGGTAGCCTGCAGACTGTTGCTTAACTGGGAATGTAGGTTATCAGAATCACATGACTAATAACCTGTCATGTGACTGCCTAGCCAAGTCGGACCAGTAAAACAAAGAAAAGGGAAGCCAGACAGAAGCGGTTTATGTTGCCGTAGGAAGACTGGCACAGTAGATTTCCTAATGCACATGTTCCATGAATAATTTAAACTGCTATTTTAATGGTAGAATGTACATGTACATTGTACATGAAGTCTAGTTTCGTTTTGTCAACGAGCAGTGGTGCAACAAAATCTGTTATATAACAGGGCAATTCTCCCAGTCCCAATTTCAATCATGTGCACCTTCGTCCATGCCTACATGTATGTCTTCAATAGAACTCCAAAATTTCGTTGTAGTGAGGTGTCTGGCTTAGACAGAGCAGCTGGTTATTACCTGTATGGAAATAGACTGTATATGCACAATGCTATCACAACTATTAGTTTTACCTGGAGGGTTTAGCTGTTGATGTAAGGAAAAGGCTAAGTGACTTGAGCGTTGAAGTGACAGGGCAAGAGGAAGTGATGATGATCAATTATCCCAGATGACTGTTACAGATTCCAGATATTACCCACTTGTATATGAAAATGTATTGACACATAGCCCACTGGAATTCCCAGATTTTTGGGATATCCGGTAATTTAGGGCAGTAAATCCTATTTTATTATTAGACTAAAAAAGAGATAATTTACAAATGTACAGGTATGAGAACAGATTTAATAAATTTGACACACGCTAGCTTGAAGTATTTTCCCAGATCATGGAAATTTATGTTTTATCAATTTTTTTTTATACCATAGAACTGAAGTTGTACTAGATGGCATCGAAGAAGGTCACATACTTGCTACGCCAAACGACGATAACTTGAGCGATAAGCACGGTTGTCCCGCCTATGTTAGCCCAGAGATACTCCTAACCAGTGGAAGCTATTCAGGCAAAGCTGCCGACATGTGGAGCCTAGGTGTCATCCTCTACACCATGTTGGTAGGGCGTTACCCCTTCCACGATTCGGACCCTGCGGCTCTCTTTACCAAGATACGTCTGGGACAGTATAACGTACCTGAATCCCTCTCTACCCAGGCTAAATCAATGATCTACAGCTTGATGAGGGTGGACCCTAGCGATAGGTTATCGGCTGAGGAGGTACTTGAACACCCCTGGTTTAGAAGTGCCAATCTGCCACATAGGTCGTCAAGGAAAGCAGAACCAAAAATGGTTGATCAGCTTGTACCTGACTATTTCACAACAGACGATGCCATAGCATAGCATTTGTATTGTTTGCTTTTTTGTGTATTTAATTGTTCAATGGAAGGTTATGATTATATTCAGTTGTTAAATTGTCATATAACTCACAATGAGTATTACTGGTGCTGAATGTGAGTTTGAAGTTGTTTTTATTTTCAGAGACTAGTATTTTTTTTCACCTGGATTGTATTCCTTTGAAATCAATGAGTTCGGTTTGAAACTAATTCACATTCTGTAATCTTTTTCATTTAATGAATTAATTGTGGGTAGAGACCTACATTTTGTAGGTTATGAAGGAAAATAGTTAGATAAAATATTCTACTTTCAATATATATCATCTGTTCCTTTTTCTTGAGGTTTGCATTTCAGTGTTACAGACTTGACTCATTCCTTTATTAATTTGCAGCAGGGGACAGAAATAGTCGCAAAAGTTGTCTTGATTTAGACAAATTGATTACTCCTGTAGTATCAGGTGAGATTCAAATGTTGTGTGTCGATTGTATTCCCAAGAGTTGTGAAACTTAAAAGCCATAAATCTTACACAGAATGTTGGTTTGCAGGAAATCAAAGAGATTTTGACACATTTTTTTAAATTCCTGTGAGGAGTAAATGAATCGTAAATATTTTGTCTCCTTTACCCCTCCCGCACTAGACGATAAAGAATGGTGCCTTAAAAAAAAAATTTAAAAAAATAAAGGAATTTGAAGTAAAATTAATGCAGTGCAGAATTAAGCAAAAGCAATATTGCATCCCTTTAAGTTTCTAAGTATCTGAAATTAATGTCGTAGTGCAAATATTATTGCCATGTTAAATGTGGATTATATCAATTTCATTTATCCAATTTGATGAAATTTTATTTTTCAATGATCATTTATATTTCATTGTTGAGTATATTTTGAAAATAGTAATTTTCTTCAAAATTGATTAAAAATGAGAGCATAAAGTTCCTTCTTTATTACCCGAAAGCAAAATATTAGGGACCGATTCATGTGTTGTGTTTCAACAAATTAAATTTGTTTTCATTTTGATACAATGTGTGTAGGGAATGTGACAGAGATGGTGTATCAACAAATCTAAATAAATGATGGATTGAGTTCATCGAGTTGATTATAGATATTATATGCAGGCTTTTTATTCCAAAGATGCGAGTGTGTAAGTATTATTGGCAAAATGGCTTCAGACAGGCTCTGAATAAAAGTACTTGTGTTTCGATTATTGGAAAAGTCCTGTAAGTATAAGGTGGGATGAAGATAAGGATGAAAATAAGCTTTTGTCTGAAATACATTTTTAAAATGCATGGCCCATCATTTCTATATGTCAACATATTTTTTAAATCAGATTATATTTGAGATATAAGATGTTGTACGTGTCTGTTGTGAATAGATTGTATTGCATTAAGAATATCAGATCAATTGAATGTCAGATCAGTTGAAGACTACTCAAATTAAGAGTAAATTATCATACATGTACATGTATATGGATGAAGCAAATTGATTTTTAATGTGTTTCGGTTTGAAATGTGATACTAAAAGTGCAATTAGTTTTGTGATCACTCTGACAGAACTTTGGTAATGACTCCCCACTTTATCAACATTGGATAATCCTGGGGGAAGTTTCACTGCACATCGAAAGTTAGTTTGATGTCAATACTTTCCTAACAATTTTCTAGTATCAGAATCGCATTAACAAAATACTACTTGTACAAGTAGGTCATCACAAGAGGTTATCTGTTTATCAGGAGGAGGGTTTGAATGAGACAAGTCTGGTTTTCAACATTTTCTGAAGATACCTTTAATGTATTGGTAATGTTAATTTCCGATTGTGTCATACATTGACCTCGAACTGTCTGGATGAAAAGTTGAATTGAAATCGGTTTATTTCCCTCACAAAAATATGCTACTTTTAATTTGGAATGACAATTTTTCAATATAACAGCTTTATTTTACCCATAAAAATATACAAAATTTACAAATATTAGTAGTAGTGATATGTTTTGATGAGGAATTAAATGTTATTTGGTGGCGAACATTGAATTAAACCAATGCATCAATGGTGCGATGATATTTTTGCACTGAGCACCTGTGTTTAATTCCTATGATCCCACCTAGATTTATATTTAATCCCATATAATCAATCCAAACACTAATCTCGTTTATTATTTTGTTGACATAATTATTGTCGCCTGTACATGCAATTTGAAATGTATCACTGCCACAACAGATGCTGTACATTCTCAAATTATATATGAATTTGTTTTATTTCATTATATGATTTTGTGTTAAAAATGTTATGGTTTTGTTTTCTGTTTATACAAGATTTGTTACACGTCTATTCACCACAGTTCAAAGATAATTCAATAATTATAATTATACTGTCCACTTTCAATAGCACATATATTGAAGTTGTAAATCGTCTGTAAGGCAATGTTATTGTGGCCATGCGCATGCACAGCTTAATTTGTCAATGATTACCTGGAATTCTTGCATCAAACATCGGACTTCTAACCCTTACCCATATTACATCTGACATTATTTTATAATATGATTTCCCAATTTGTGCCCTATGCGTGAGGTTGTTCACAAATTGACCAAATGCAATGATTGAATTTGGGATAGCAAAATTTAAATAATATCAGCTATTTCCTGGAATTTATTATTTTCCAATTTATTACGTACCTGAAACAGGGAAAGCCTTCATTTAAAACATGTTATAATAAAAATATACACATAAAACATTGTGTGAAAATTTAGTCACACAAGACAGAAAATTATATCGCTTTATTACCCAACCCATACAAAGTATATTTTTATCAGGATTTTGTCAAAATACTTTCCTTTAGGAGAACATAAAGCATTGGCGAATTAGCAAATATTACATTGCTCAGACCTTCATTCATTACATGTACACTGAGCGTGCATGGCTTTCTGTGCCAGTTCTTAGAATACATTGATTTCTACGTCCTGTATCTTAGACATTTATGTACTTGGATTGATATTCAGAAATATTAATAAATAAATGTGTGATAAACAACTGATTTAAATTGGTTTTCCTCGCAATTCCCTCTTGTATATGGCTGAATGAAAAAAAAAAAAAAAAAAAAAAATATTGAATGCATTGTGACGTCCTATATATGATTATGAGAGATACCTAATAGTAAAACAAATATAGACGAGAGAGAGGGAGGGGTGGTGATTTCAAATATTTTTCTTTTGAGTTGCAAATTCTCATGAGAGATACATGATATATAAATGAGGATGAGAGAGGGGAGAAGAAGAGAAAGTAGGGCAAGTCCACGCTATTTGTTCCCGAGATGGTGATTTTTCTACTTTTTGACCATTTTTGTGCCAAGTGTGTCGGTGGGTTTCTAAAGGTATACATAATGTGTCATATATCACCATGAAGGGTATGAACTGAGCTTAATGCAGATGAGGTCAAAAAGTCATTTCAAGGTCATATGACGTCACAAGGCTCATTAATATTCATGCAAAAAAAATATAAAATGCATTAAAAATGCTATTTTCAACCATTTTAAAAAAGAGGTTTGTCATACGAGTACAACCAAAAAGTATGTATTTT
>CALNVZ010002974.1:40768640-40802430 GCA_940671915.1 Paracentrotus lividus
AAAATTGTTCTTTTTGTAGAGGTCCAATACAGTGCATCTGAAACTAACCAAAACCTATTAAATGAATATTCAATTCGGTATCTAAGATCACTAAGGTCTACAACACACATTTCAGTTTAATTTTTTTAAACAAAATAAATCGAACATTAAAAATTGAAAGCCATTATATATTCTTAATTTCAGGTCACTACTGCGCAGCCCCCACCTCTATCTCAATATTTTGCTTGTTATGTCACTAGTCAAAAGTGCCCCTTCTACAGTTCTACAGAAAACTTAGCGTCAAATTTTCACAACCCCCTTCCCTTGCAAAGTCGTTCTACCACCTCTGTGTAATATGATTATGAAAGGGTGGCGTGTATCTTAAATAATTAATTTACAAATTTGGTGGGCCAGTATAATAGTTGCTTGAATAACTTATAACCAAAGGCAAAAAAAAAAAATAATAATAATAAAATTTAAAAAAATAAATAAATCGTGTTACATTTTTTTTCTTTCGATTTTTTATTTATTTATATATTTATTTAATAGACCTAGTTATTTTAAGCCTACGTTTTCATCCGATGGTTTCCAGATACTAAATGTATTTTCTACGTTCCTAGAAACCAAAATCCAAGTCATTATTTCTCTTGACTACCAATCGGGGATAGAATGCACGAGAACAATGTTTTCTTTTGGGTTAAAATCTCGGCTGTAACCGATCAAAAATGACTTACGAAATAGCAGGCGTTGCGAAACCTCTGGCAGCTCCGACCTCGCAATAAAATATACTAGCATCGGAAAGGAGGTGGTGGGGGGGGACGGTCAACATCTTCCTTTATGAATTAATACTGGAGCATTTATTTTAGTTGGAAAAAAAATGGTCCACACAGTGTGGATCCAGAATTTCATGAGGAGGGGGGGGCAAAATTGAAATTTCTGATTTTGTACACTCATTTTTTTCACGTCACGCTGGCAGAGCAAAACGGTAGGCTCTACAGTCATTCTGATCCCTCCCCCCCGTTTTTTTTTAACCGAGGAGGGGCATAAGATATCGTATTTAAGGCACTTTATTTGCTAATCATGCTAATGGACTGGGGGGGCTGGTCTGCGCCTGCAAAATTAGTGGTGTTGAACGCTATTGATTTGGTGACGATTTAAACTTTTTAACCTATTTTGTTTTGTTTCGGAAAAGGATATTAATCAGCTTGCGATCATTATCGGGATGTTACTTGAAGACATTAACCAGTGGCGGATCCAGGATTTCAGGATATGGGGGGCGGCCGAAAATTTTCGATTTAACATGTACGTCAATGATTGGTTTTCAAATTATATATATATTTTAAATTGTGTGAATTATGTGCATTTTATTCATTTATTTATTTTCTGCTTTGATTTTTTATAAATACTAATATTAAAGAATAATCCATCGTCAGAATTATTGGCAAGAATAAATCAACCGCTAAAAAAATGAACCAACTGCGCAGCCATATAGATAAAATATGTATAGGCAGGACTATAGTCTTCTTTACTTCCAAAATTTCCAAAAAAGTTAAAATAATCACTCTTATCGGAAAAGGGTGAATTTGATAAAAATTCTAGTAAATTTTGAGCGATTGTGGAGTGAAAATATATACATTTTCATGTTTTTACTCCTTTGAAGTGACCTCGGGGATCAATTGATAATCTTCGAGTGATCCCGGAGGTCACTCCAAACGAGTGAAATGGAATATTTTCACTCCGAATGACTCAAAATCCTCTTTCTAAAAATCACCCGTGAAAGTAATCTTTTTCAGTTGTTATATATAATATTTTTAGAGAGTGCACGTACATTGATTTTTACCGATCCCATGGTGAACTTGGAAGAAGAAATCCTCCTTCTCCATGATGGGAACGTGCAATCAAGACTGAAGCCTTAACAAAGTTAACTAAAAGAATCAAAAGAGAGAACGTATTTAATTTCCTGACCCACCTCGGCAGTCACAAGCATCGTACGTATACGAATCCATGCAATAATAAGGAAGTTCTACTGCAAAAATATGGGATCAATTATCACAAAATTCAATTCGGCCAACGATGCATGGGCGTCCGTGGTTTTCTTTTTTCTTCTTTTTTTTTTTTTTTTTTTTTAAACTTTATTTCAGTTATAAAATTAATTTTTCTGTTGATGATCCCCCATTAAAGTTAAAGGGAGCGGGGCCGGTCCCCGCCCCCTTCATCAGCACCATGGTATTATTCTCGTCAATTCCGGGCAGTTGTTCGGTGGAGGGCTTCTAAAGAATCCATACAAAACCCAATTGGTATCAAAAACAAGATAACCCTTAAAAGGAGATGGGATGGAGATGACAGCGGCGGGGCGCGCGATCCGCGGCTGGGGCTGCATCCACCACTTTTTTTCTTTTTTTTTTCCAACAAACGTGTTCAAAAACGCGAAAATGACCACATGTATGTGATTTTTTAGCCTATTCAGCCCCCACTTTGTGCTCAGCCCCTCACTTTCAAAAACGCTCCGAGGCCGCTCTGACATGAGTCAATTCTACACGATTTTCGGTCACTAATTTGTACATGATATGCCTCCCTTAATGTCTCTGCCCTTCTTTAATTTAAATTGATAAATTAATGGTTGAATTTCATTTAATTTTCATAATGTAATACTTGTAATGATACTGCGATCCAATTACCAACCTCTCCTATCCCATTAAGGCTAGTATATCCCTACCAGTCAGTCCTGCTACCAGTTGTTCGACCCACCCAAAAAATTGTTCTCGTCCACTTAGACTTAGGCTAATATCGATATCCTGCTATATTATTTTTTTTTTTCTTTCAAAACACCTTTACATTATGATCACACCACATAAAAATAAACGACTTCCCTTCTGTTTCCCTAAAATTTTCCTAGTATTCTTATTCAAAGAAAGTATACGTGACTATAGAAAACAACAGGATGTGATTGCTACTGGCTCTAAGCGGAACTCGGGAGTGTTTCCAACCTACATGACCTATGGTACATTATTTCTATGACCGTCGATTTTACCAAAGAACAGTAGGCCTAAAGTTAATTTTTCCCGAATGTTTTTTTTCCAGATATTATTTTGAGTTTCCCAAAACATTCCCCCCCCCAAAAAAAAAACAAAACAAACAAACAAACAAACAAACATGAAGAACACTGTAATTATGTGGCAGATCTGCTAGGTGGGCCAGTGGCGGATCCAGGATTTCATAACAGGGGGGGGGGGCCAAAATCGCATTTTCAGATTTTGGTACATCCAAAAAAAATTCCCTTATATTCCCATTCAAAATATAGTAAGCATGTAAGTAAGTAAAATACTGTGACACAGAATAACAACTCTACAACGATTAAAATATCTATATTTCCCGATTTTATTATAAAAAAAAAAAGATTCATAAAATGAAGGTACTTATTGTGACACTGTGACATAATTTTGAAATACTATTCCATACGTGTTGCATGTATATTATTTCCTCCTTCAAAAAAGACGACGAAGAAAGGACAGTGACGTGGAGAAAAAGTAAAGAAAAGAAGTAACATGATGATGAAGAAGATGATGATGGTGGTGATGGTGGTGATGGTGGTGCAGGGAAGAGGAGAGAAAAAGAGAGAGAGTGGAAGGGAGTTGAGGGTAAAATGAAGGAATTAGTGACGCGGGGTGCTAAGGAGGGTGCGCTTTGGAGGATACAGGGACGACAGCATATCAGAAAAAGAAAGAGTCAGAGACAAAACAAGAGACCACACAAAATAAAAATCGGTTTAAATCTTTCTCTTGGTCCATGCGTCATTACAGACAGACGTAATAAAAATCTAAGATATTTATAGAAATAGAAAAAGGACAGGATGGAAGTCTTTCCCGTTAAAAACGAAAACCCAAGATGGATAGGTAGCAACATTAACCCCCATAGCACTATTTATATAGTAACGACATGGTCACTGATTACAGATGGCTCATTATTGGTATGTCATGACAGTGGATGTTTTCACTGTAACAGAGATAATTTAAATTTTCGCATAAGAAAATGAAGAAAACAGTAATTATCATGTAGACAAAGATGCTGAAAGAGAAGAAGGAGATGCAGAAGGAGTGGAAGGCAATAAATATGAAATTGAGTGTTTACAAGAAAACCCAAAAGACGAAGAAAGAAAAATGTAATTTATGAGATTTATACATGATAGTTGTTGGAAATATAATGTAGAAAAGGAGAGGAGAAGAAGTTATAATGGCGGTTTTGATAATGATAACTGATGATGATGATGATGATGATGATGATGGTGAGAGCGAGAGAAGGAGTGTGTAATGATAGGAAGGAATTAAGCGAATGGTACGCTAATGAGGAAGCGCTTTCTGAAGGACGCAGATGACGATAGTACAAGAAACATAAAATATAGAGTTAAAAAACAAACGAAGAGAGACCGAACAAAATAAGATTTACGTCTTTCTCTATGTTTATGCGTCATTACAGACGCACAATTTAAGATGAAGAAACAATAAAAATTCAAAAAAACATTGATTTCTTAAAAAGGACAAGAAGGATGTCTTTCTTGTTAAAAGTGAAACCCCAAGATGAATAATGGGCAACATTAACCTTAAAAAAAACATATTTATATAGTAAAGACATGGCCATTAATTATATATGGCTTTTTACTTGTATATCATGACGTTGGATCTCTGCTAACAGATACACTATAATGGTTTCGTGTCAAGAAAATGAAGAAAAGTGCCAATTATGTGCAAAATAACTAATATAAAATTGTAAAAAGAAATATGCTAGACCGTATGTCATCAAAATTGTGGGCTTCGTCTTTAGAAAATGACGAAAAGTTACAATTATATATAAAATTACAAATAGTAATACAACAGACAAGTGATATTTAAACTGTAGGCTTCTTATGACGAAAATGAGGAAAAGTGCCAATTATATCCGGAAATAACAAGAAGAAATGCCCTAGACAAGTAATTGAAATTGTAAGACTTTGTATCATAAAAATGAGGGAAAAGGGCAAAATGTAAAATAATGAATAAATCTCACTGGAAATTTTTAAAATGCTAGATAATATTAATGAACTATTAAATCAAGATATGATAAAACAATCAATTAAAATACTATTGATGATAATAATGATTTTCACAAAAATAATGTAGAAGTCACACATTATGTAGACCTATATATATTTTAAACATCATAAACCGCATAACGAAATTTCACGGATAGTAAAAAGAAAAAAAAGAAAAAAAAAGTGCTCCCCATAAAAAAAATATATATATAGATAAGATGAATGAATACACCTAAAATCGTATCATAGGAAAATGTGTTAAGAAAATTAAAATGATGTAACAGCTCGGAATTCTTCAATATAGATTATGAGGTACCAGCCCTCAATATTACAGGAATAAACACATTCTAGATCTCATAACCATTCTTCTCACAGTACACCTTCAGGCTTCAGATTCATACCTTTATGATTGATTCAACACAGATATTACGCCATATTTGAAGCATCCATAATCCACATCCAACATGGCATCTTTTACGCTGTCATCCACCCCCCACCCCCCCCAAAAAAAAAAAAACAAACAAAAACAAAAAACAAAAACAAAACAAAAAAAACAAATAAAGAAGTTTTCCCCTAACATTGTTATGTAATTGTCGTCTTTATGGCCCTGGTGGCACTGGGATTTACACTATTTCACCTTGCAATATTGAGTTAAAAACATCCCCTTTTGTTTCGGTATGATTGGTTGCATAGGGGCTACTAAGTGCTTCTATGTCTTATGGGTAGCCCCCCTATTTTTTCTTGTCTTTTTTTTTTCAGGTGTAAACTAATCATCGACCTCACAAGTGCAGATTAAGGCGGGGCGTATGAGGGCAGGCGTTTCTCTATTTAATGAGAATCACACGTGGACCATCTTTATTTCAGTACGAACATTTATGTTTGTGTCCCCCACCTTTTGTCTTCTTTTTTAAAAGAAAAAGTTGCGTTTCCCAATCCAGCATTCGCCGCTTTAATCGGGATCAAATGGACCATTTAGGTTTTGTGAAGTTGCAAATATGAATTCAGTCGAAAGTCGTTTAGTGACTATTGGTGAAGAATCGCAAAAGCCGACTTAACCTAGTTCATCCTAGTAAAAGAAAATGTAGGTAAACAGTATATATACAACGGTGCCCTCTATAACATGAATAAACCGAAGACAGTTTTGACTATAAACTACTATACATCTACATTAAAAGAAAATATAATGTCAACATTTAAATTATAACAACAAAATATACAAGCTCTTTCGCTAACCCTTATATGGGCTACAATAATATTGCATTGTGGTGCGGATTTTTGCTAAAATATTAATCTTCTAGCTATTTTGATCCATTTGATGTCTGGTCTTTACACAAAAGTTGGCAACAATGAATGCAAATAATGCATCTTAAACAAACGCACACAATCCTCATAAAAAATAAGTATTCGAAGCTCAAACATACAAAAATTGCAGACGCTTCAAACGTTACGCACTATGAAAATAACGTAACGTAAGAGGTTTGTTAATTTTTGTTTGTGTTTCGTTGGTAAACTGAAAATTTTTGAATCCCTTTTCATAATACGCAATCTGGGAGATTATCAGCAAATTTGCAAACTCTGAAAGGAAAGTAATTTGGTACATGATGAATAAACTACGTCAATGAAAATACTAGTAGCATTATCGCCCTCAAAACACAATGTTTCAACACTTCTAAAAGCGAATAACTCGGGCCTATATTGTTGAAACTCGTATCAAATTGGACATTGTGAAGTGAGTTATGTCAAATTTATTCGGAGCAAATTTTATACTACATTCATCTTTTAAAATAATATGAATTTTTGCCTAATCAAGGTTATGAAATATATCACTAATGGATTCAAAGCACTATAGTTTGCATCAATGCATATGTCATTTTCTCAATTAGACCTTATTTATTACCCTGTATCTTCAATAATTCCCGTTTAGCAACCGGAGTGCTTTTAGTACCATACAAAATGGTATTCCTGTGTTTGAAATTACTGATAGACCACACGTTTAAAGCATTGTTACTAAACAACAAATAAATTTAACATATTCAGTTTTACAACCCTGATACGGGTTTCAGCTTTTGAGTTATTACTTATTTTTGTCATCAAAAGTATCAAATTTTGTTGTGTAAACGTAGTACATAGAATACATTCATGAGAATGTGTGTTAACAGAAATATTGTGCCATATTAATGTAAATCATCATCATCGTCATCATCATCATCGTCATCAACATCATTGACACAGATAAAACAATAACTTTAGAAAATACACATACATTTATGAACACACACATACTACAAACATGATGTGTTATAAAGCTTTTCCCAGGTCAATTTTCTTCTGTATTGCTTTTGCTGAGTGGTAGATCATAGAATCAATCAGTCCTGCAACTGTATGCAGAAAAAGGAAATAACAGATAAATAAATACATGAATAATGATATCACCATTCTTTGTCTTCCCATAGTATAACATAGATGTTCCAAATTTGATGATTCATAATAATTGTTTCAAAGTACTATATGCGATGTCTTTGTTTATTTTTGGTGTATTGTAAGGAATCTTATAGTTAACAATCCCTTTAAAGGTAGTGTCAGCCTTTTGCAGGCAAAATATTAAATTTCTAGTTTTTTTTAGAGGATATTGTAGTATATCAATGACTATATCTTCCCACAACATGATTAAGCTCAATTTTGAATATTTGTCATTATATTGCAATTATCAAAATTCATTCCTATTTTTTCGAACCTCGAAAAATATACCGTACGGGCGAACCGTTGACCGTTAGCGCAGAGAATAAAGCACGCTGATGCGCCGTGCGTATATCCACGATGTTGATGGATAGCTGGTGTAGATTGGTAGTCAGATTTTCGTTTTATATTACTGATCTAGGCAACCTATGACAGTAAGATTGAATAGACAGTATAGGTTGATCATATTCTAAAGTTTTGCCAAGTTGCATTAGTTTTCGCAATTTGTGAAAAAGGATGACACTACCTTTAAACTATTTTTCCTTATTATTCTATTCGTTTAATTATTCGGTTTATTTTCATGTAAAATTTTATCACATATAGGTTTAAACTAATTAATTGTTTAATTGGCCAAGACAATGACTAATTCACAATTGCTACTGCCAAAAAAAAAAGAAAAGAAAATAAATAAATAAAATAAAACGGGGGGGGGGGAGAAAAAGAAAATAAAAAAGGAAGAAAATATATGTACCTGTGAAAACTCCTCCAATAATAGCACAAACTCCGGTTAGGAAATGCATAAAAGATCTGCAGAAAAATACAACACATTTATTTTATGAAATTTCTATCTATCTTATTTTTTAAGAATTAATAAATGTCTTAACAATTATAAACAATTTTTTCACTTGAGAAACAAGTCTTTATTAAGTGTTTCTTTTGTTTTGCTTTGTTGTATATTTTTCTTTTTTGTTTTTAGTTTATAAATTGCATTGAACGATCTCTAAAAGAAAGGCTTTTATATGCATCATTAACTGTTTCTATATCAGTGGCGGATCCAGAATTTGATTATTGGGAAGGGGGGACCGCCGATTCCCCCCCCCCCCCCTGATTTTAACATTATATTAGTCAATGAGTGGTTTTCATATAGCAGGGGGTCCGCTACCAGGCGCCCCCGCCTGGAACCGCTAATGTTTATATTGATTTCTTGAACTCACCTTTGTTTTTCGCTAAATTTAACCATCAGTGGAGAAAGCTCGTATAATACAAAGATGCCTGGTAAACCATGCTCCCCTGTTGAAAACGATGTTGTTACTTGTTTCTCATGTCTTGTAACAGAATACTGATTTGTTCTCGTTATAGCTTTGTCTAGCTTGGTGTATGTCGTCGGCACTATTTTGACAAAGTACTGAAACATTGATGAACCTATTGAACAAATAATTTAAAAAAAATAAATAAATAACATAGAATAGAAGTACTAGATATTCTTCTTGATTATTTGAACAACGATGTATTTAATATTTCAAAGAATATGGGCTTAGCATGCTCTGGCGTAGGGTAACAACGAAATTTGATGAAAATTTGTGTGAGCATAAAAAGCGGTAGGGAGATAGCAATATTTCAAGAAAAGTATCCCAGGTATCCCCCTAAAAAAAATAAGAATTTTTTTTTTTAAATGTAGATATAGGTTTAAAACAACTTCGGCACAGGTTCTTAGATGGGGAACATGCCTGCTTTGCCATAGTTCGGTGCCCCCATTCAACCGACAAGGCCTTTTTTTTTAGGGATTTGTTTCAAAGGGTATTATGTTGAAGATGATAAACTCTTATACATTTTTTTCTCTCTCTCTCTCTCTCTCTCCTCCTGCGCTCTTTTATTTATTTATTTATGGGATTGCTAGCATCGATTAATTCTCCGTTGATCGATTACAAATACGTCGTGGGGTTGACTTGACAGCGAGAAATAATTTGGTAAGTTTGTGAAATTCTGGTTAGTTTTTAAAAGGATATTAAAATCAAAATGGTATAACTTCAATCTGTAATCGTAATGGCTCAGTATGACGTATTTTATGCTTGTAATTGTCAAGGAAAAATCTTTTTTTCGAAGTTCAAATTTTGTTTAGTTTCCGAGCAATACACAGATATAAAGGAATGGGACTGAAATTAAGTGAATATGGAAAAGACTCGCGTGTTTGTTGTAACCAGTCAATACGCTGAGTATTCACAGACCGTCACGGTGCCAGTGCTCGAGAGAGTGAATGCGAATTAGTTTACGAATTTGCAGGGGCCATATTCCGAAACTTATCTTAAGACAAAAATTCTTGTAATTTTGTATCTTCAGAGTTAAGACAAATTCGTATTCCGAAAATTATCTTATCTTTTCTTGTAAAAGTTCGCTGAGCGTGCATGATGTCCATGATGTCAGAGCTTTTTGCGTAAAGTTAGACACCGGCCACTTACACTTATGCATGGTCAATTCATAATTGACCTTGCACTGGGAAGTACCTTATTGCAGCAGTTTACTACCAATGGAAAGTCAATGGAGAAAAGTGTCTTGAGCACCTCCAGCTAAGTCAAGGTGGCATATCAAAAAAGGGTCTAAAAATTATCCTAAACAAAATTAAAAATTTCTAATAGAAGACTTATATTGCAATGGGACTATAGATTATCTTCATTTATTTTGAGGTAGGTTTAAAGCTGGTTTCGCTAATTATTATTGAGAAGTTTCCTCAGCAACCAAGAGGGCGACAGACAGCCATTTTTCAGTACTGACTGTTGTTGGTTTGCAGCTGTATGTGGACACCGGCGCACAAATATTTCTGTGCGCAAGATAAAATCTTGAGATAATTAATAGGTATTCTGAAAATCATCTTATCTATTTTTTATCTTAACTACCTTGGCAACAACAAGAAAATTTACAAGAGGTAGGGCCTGGGGGCTGTTGTATCTCAATGATAACTGCGAATTTGCCCCGGCCTAGATCCCTCTAAGTCTAAGGCTCTAACGTTAGATCTAATTAATATTTTAGTAAGGTACTAAGGGGAAGATAATGAGTATGCAGGGTCAACAGGCCTACATAAGAAACATCCCGAAGAAATTAGAGTAGACTTTGCTTATTTGTTGCAATTTATGACCTCATTCGAAATGATACACATTTTCATTTCATAGGCTTTTTGTTGAGAAAACCCAGAACAAACGTCACAACAGAATCGATTTAACGTCATAAAAAAAATTTAGCTTGCAGACGAAAGCGCACAAATTGCGCAAGATTAAACTACGCCTAATGTTAATGGTGCGCGAAGCACATCTTAATATTTTTTAAAGAAGGGGCACTTTGATTGGTTGACCTAAGTATTTAAAACCTTTAATGATTCGTTGATGATAAAAAATTGGGAGTAACGAGGGCGTGACAGAGATAATATTAGGGTGGTCCTTAGAGAGATAAGACAATTTTCGGAATACGTCTTAAGGATAATATTAGCGGTCTATTATCTTTTAAGATAAGAGAAAAGATAAGACAATTTTCAGAATACCGGCCCTGGTTATTTGTCCCTTTTTGTCAGACTCACAAAGAAGTAAACCCATTAAAAATGAAATGCAAGTCACAGACACAATTCAATTATCAGACATTGCCCTTGCTTGCTTGCTCTCATTGCCTTCACTTCAGAAGTTCAGCCATTATGATATCTATTTTCTATTTTCACGGTCCAATTTTTAACTTACAGTTACACAAGCACTTGCGTCTATGTGCCTCTTGCTTATTTGTTCAAGTTTATTATATCAAGGTAAATGCTTGGTCTCGAACACTTCGTTTTAGCAGGAGTGGTCTGTAGATTTCTAGTCCAAATGTCAATGTAGAACTCTGATCTATCTCGACTATCACCTGCTGACTATGCCTACATTTTTATTTAAAATCCCTTTCCCTCCCCTTTGACATTGTGCAGGTATCTGTTGGGATAATTAACAACAACTGAGCAAGATGCCAGTTTCTATGCAGCCTGCATCTGGACCTTCATGCTTTGACCGGGTGAAGATGGGCTTCATGATCGGGTTCGCTGTTGGAATGGGATCGGGGGCGCTCTTTGGAGGATTTTCTGCTCTGAGGTATGCGAACGAACCTATATTTTTTATATCTTCAGCTTAATAGAACGTTGTAAGAGATCCAACTATTCTGTTCATTATCAGGCGACTAGCTTGCTTGATGCCCAGAATCCTTTCTGGATCTGGATCTGGATCTGGATGCTTTGATGTACAAACGCCTGGTGTGGCTATCCCGTACATTTTTCTGAAATATTTGTCATTTCATAGTCTTTCTGAACATTGTTGTTTTGCACACTCCATAAAATTGTTTGGGCAAGAAGACAATTTTACACCTGTAGGCACTACTAGGCAGATTGATATTGCATTGCAATTGCAGGCATAGCCATAGAAGAGCACTGAGCATTTGGTAGTGTTGATACCAGACTTGGTACATGACGGTTTTAATTTCTGTTATACAGTCAACTCTGCATGAATCGACCTTCAATAAATCAAGTAATCACCCAACTCGAAGCAATTTTTTTTAGTCCAGATTATACAGGACATGTGTTATTCATCTCTCCTTAGTCAAATTTCTCTTTTTATGGTCCCCAGAGATTTGACTCCAGCAGAGTATTTTTTAAATGCAGAATGCTTGATTAATCAAAAACTTTTTCTCTCTTCCATTTTCCAACCAATTTCCCAGGTTTGGCCTACGAGGGCGTGAGTTGGTTAACACAGTAGGAAAGAGCATGGTTCAAGGAGGAGGAACATTTGGACTGTTTATGTCGATTGGTACTGGAATCAGATGCTGAAAGACATTGAAACAGTTATGGAGGAACAATTTCCCCCATTCAGCATGAGTTCTTAAAATCAATGAACTTGACTCATGGATGGGGACGCTTTGACATCTGTTTAATTTACATGTCTATACAAGGAACTCCATATATGTTGAGTTTGATATCATGCAGAGCTTTGCGATTAGGAAGCCAGATCGTGAGACGTTTAATGTTGAGGAAACACTATTCTGACTTTTTCCAGTAATTTAGATGATCTTGTGTGTTTCCACAGAATTACTAATCTATGAGCATGAAAGATGTTCCATTTTGCAATGAAAAATAAATATAATTTGGTGCAGAAAGTTTCATTAATTCAATTGTTTTGTCATACTTGAAATAAAAGTATTCACAATCACTGTGTTGACAGGGGATCTGGATCAATATTCAAGGCCACAGGGACTTCACATTTGTCAGAGTTTTGTTGGAAAGCTTGAAGGCCATGTATGTCAAGCCCTTGTTTAATTATTAAAAAATGACAGTTTTGTCTTGAAATGTCACAATTCTTTATTCATATCCAAGACAAGGCAAAATTAATTTTCAGACCAAAAATGTATCAGAAGACCATATAGATTCTAATACGCAAGTTTTCTGTGCTGATGAATTATTGGCAAATGGTCATTTTATACACTTCTAAATATGTCTAATAATAACAGAAGAAGAAAAGCAACTAAATGAAAGAAAAAATATGTCTTTGTTATGTGAATATTTAAATAATTAATGTCTCACAGATAAAATAAGAAATGCACGAAAAATGTCAAAAATCATGAGCTAAGAACATTTCCTTGTACAGATGTCCCAGAGAACGATATTTAGGAACATTTCAAAATTAAATTAACATATTCAATATACGACTAAGCTCATAGTTACTCTGCTCTGTTAAATCTTGCATTCAGTATTTTCCCATCGACTTGTATATTGTAGCAACAATTTAGAAAAGCAATAATTCACAAATTATCTGAGATACATGTAAAAGGTATGAAACTGGGGTTATTTAAAATAATTTGCCCTAACTGCTTGCTAAGTTTAAAAGACTTTCAGTCACTTCATGCTTGAGATCTCATGGGGGGGGGGCACAAGATTAACCCCCCTCCCTTTCACTATTATGTCCAAAATAACTCTGGACTTTTGGAGTTAATTTGTGTTTGATTTATAGTGGGATATTCATTTCATAAATAAATTGTCATACTGTGAATGTGACAAATAAGGATTTCACTCCAATGTTTCAGCATCCCTATGTTCTGACTATTTATTTACGATACGCTTGTGAGATCATTTCTAAATTTTTCATTCACCTTTCTAGGGTAAGCATGCCTCAAAACTTAGATGAAATAAGTGTCAGAACATAGCGCTGTCTGGGTATATTGACCTAAAAATGTACATTTATATTTGAATAAATGAATAAATTATTAATTTTCTTTACATAGGAATGTACAATAATAAATTGTGATGCACCAATGTACCCTCTATTGTCCTGTACCAGGTTTCCATATTTAATCTGTACTATCCTAGCGATGGTCGTCAACAGTTTTCCCCCTGCCCCCCCAAGTACAGTCCACTTCTGGTAAAATGAGCACTCAAGATTTCATTTATTTTAACGAGGCAAATGTCCTCGTTTAAACTTCAAAACAACAAAAAAGTTGTTGTTGTTTTGTTGTTTTTATATTTTACGGCGCATTTCATTGGTATTTATATATAGCTATTTGTTATAATGTACAACAAGGTACAGTGGAAACTCATTATAACAAGGTCATTTTTCTGGTCCCAGTTCTTTGTATTCTTTTGTCTTTTACTCTGTTATTAATTAGAATTCCGTGATAAACTTCTAATGGTCCCAAGGACCTTGTGTGTAATGTGTTTCCACTGTAATGTTTTATAGTTCTTCTGAACACTCAAATATAACAGGAATGGAACCTGTTATAAATGTTTAGGCTTATTTGCAAGTATTCCAAACAGCAATGGGCCTATTCCACGGTTACTCACGTTACATTTTGGAGACCACTTGACTCATACTTGGAGCTGTAACTCATTATTATTGATAGGAAGTAAACATCTTTTTATCACAACAAAGTACACCAGTCTGACTATCCTTTGTATAAAACAAAACTGAGAAATTTTATTATGCTCCTGGCAAATCTTTAAAATGTGTCGTGTAATCACGTAAACATGATTTGGACATGCATAAAGAAAAGATCGACATACAGTGAAAGTGATCTCATACAAGGCTTTAAGGAAGTTATTATATCCATTTCAAAGAATTATAAGTTATTAGAGGAGACACAAATTTGTATATAATTAAAAAAAATAAAGAACATCGTGGGTTTTACTAGGGGTGCAGATGAAGTGTTACTCACGTTACGTGTTACTCACGTTACATTGTATCCATGTATGGTCAACAACATAAAGTCACTAAAATTCAATAATGTGTGTAGGATGGCCTTTCTTCTTTACCTCTGCTTTTTTATGGCAACAGTGGTATACATGTAATCAACCTTTAAACCCGGTCATGCTAAGGGCAGAAAAGGGCCATTTCATGTTTTTTCTTTAATTGAGGACTAATTGGCACCTAAACTATGATGAAATGAATGAAATTGAACATATTTAATTTGAAGATTAAAACAAATATCAATTTGAAATTGGGATGATTATGTGAGATTTTATAACAAAAATACGGCTAAAACAAAATGGACAAATGTGCAAAATACGCAAATTTCCACATTTCGGATACGCGACATTTGAAATTCATGGCTTATGACGCAAATATTTTAAAAACTAAATGAGATAAAACAAAAGTTTCATTTTAGGTTCCTATTATATCATCTACAAGATTAGATATAAATTGAGTTAACTAAATATGTATTGAATATTGAAATTATTAAATCATATAATTTTTTGAAAATATGACTTTTTCAATGATAAATTTTCATCTGAAACAATTCCAAATTGCTTCAAAATGTTGAGAAAAAAAAATCGTCCAAACTATTTGAAAATCAAAAATTCAATACTATATGAGTAATATGATTATTATTCAATATATGAATATGAAAATCATATTTTTGCTGAATATTTCAAAATTATGGGGCTCTAAAATCCTAAAAAAAAACTATAAAAAAAAACCCATAGCAGTTCACGGGTTAAGGGCATCAATGTGATTGTTGTTCGAACACTCTTTATAAGTTTGGTTTATCTATAACTTTGAGTCTTACTAATGCACTCTCGCATATGTGGATACTTCTATTCAATTTGTTTGGTGATATGTATGACACTGTATATTTTGATGAAAAAAGAGTCACATCAAGAGGTGTACCTCATTTTCTTTTAATTAAACAAAAATAACTTCACAGCTCACCATGAGACTTAAAACTTGACAACCACAGAAAATGTTACCTAACTTCAAATTTTTTACTGGTTACTCACGTTACATGATGGTTACTCACGTTACACGGTTACTCACGTTACAGTTTTTCTTTATCATTTTTATTAAATGGGTTTAATTTTTTTATGATTTTGATAGTTCATCACCGTGATCAAATAATGATTTTTGAAGGAAGAGAATTTTAACAGTCCACAATTAACTGTGAAGAATTTTTCTCTCAGAAAACAAAGTCACTTTTTTTGGGTTACTCACAGTTAACATCACCTGAGCGGTTTACAATATTTCTTTTCATATTTGAATGAGTTAACTACAAATTTTCTTTGAAAAGCTGTTGTGTATTTTAAGTAATTTGAACCTCTCTAAACTTCAGAGAATATATAAAGTGGTTATGATTTCAATAAACAAATGGTAATAAGGCCATATTTCATTTTTTACTATTTTTCTTGTATTTTTGGATACAGAATGGAAGAACAACAACTTCGACCATTTTTTTCCAAAGTATATGAAAATAAACTTTAAATTTTTTGTTCCTGAAATTATCATGTATGACAGGACTAAAAGTATTTAAAAATTCAAAAAAATATTGAATTTGAATTTTTAAGCTCAGTTCCAACCAACCTATGGAATTGCCCATATCCAATAAATAACACAATTGGTTTGTTATTTTAATTTGATTTTTTATGGCCTTATTTTTTATAATGGGGGGGGGAGGCAAAAGATACAATTTAATCACAAATTGAAGGTGTAAGGGAGTTTTGTATCAAAATGTAAATAGAGAGGAAATTAGGGAAGGATACAACATGAGAGAAAGAATTGATAATTATATAGTGAGGTAGAAGAAAAGAGGTAAAAAAAGCATGACTGATAGGGAGATGGCAATATATACTAAGTATTGATGAAGAAATCAATAAAGACTACAGCAGAAATAGTCTAGCTTCAATACAATATTATTTTATTTACACAGGAAATAGAGAAACCAACAAAAAAGGAAGAAAATTAGACAAATAAAAAAAAACAAAGGGACAAATATTTTGAATAGGTTAACAACATCTATAACAATCTGTCATTTTCACATCGTTACAAATACATAACTTCCTTATTATTCATGTGTTTTTCTTCCAAGCTTCTGTGAGTTGTCCAACATGTAGTAATTGTGTACACTGCCCCACTTCCTATGGTACTATTAACAGTTGCTCGCACAAGGAACAATGTTCCAACATTTGTCAAATTTGTAGGGGCGAGCAGAATAAAACAACACTGTCTCTGGGGCGGTCCAACGTGGATTCACAAAATCAAAATCTGTGACATATACAGTAGAAGCCAGAAGTTTATATAAAGCCAGGAAATAACGATGAAACTTGTTCACCTATGAACTATCATCATACAATTTACTGTATTTTCAGAATTAGTAGCACTACAGCAACAAATTTGGTATCAAATAAAAGAGCTTATCAAGCTCTTTAAAGTGAACGGGATGTCGATGGGACTAAAGTTTATTTTAAGTTAAATATTCTTAATAGGAAAAAAAAATATTTGTGCTAAATCTATTTTATTGTTCGTCATTATATTTCCAAACATCGTTTCATAGCAATATATTAATGTAAAATCTATCATCCATATTACATTGTTTATTATATGTCACCGAAAAAAGAAAAAAAAAGTGTCTAAAAAAAAAGGTGTAAAAAAGTGTGAAATGATTTTGTTGAGAAATAACGAGCACAAATATGAATTGTTTTTGTCATAAAAGCACAGATATTTTTGAAGATGAAGTATATTTTATGTTTGGCAAGTGTACAATTTTCATTGAATTTCCTGGGTTTATGTAAACTTCTGGCCTCAACTGTATGGTTTTTACATTACAGTCTACTCCAATTAATAAAAATAATTATAAGGCAATTCCCCAAATCCCAAATCGAACGTGCCATTTGATGTGTTCAGTATAATGATACTTCTATCCCTCAAAGCAAAGTATCTGACTTGGTCTTGAGGAGTACAAAATCTGACACAAAAACCCAATAACTTTTGAATAAAGGTTAGGATTAGATTTAGATTAAGGGTTAGGATTAGGGTGTCAGGTTATGTACACACCTGGGTGGTGTTTACAACGTTCATAAAGTCATTCATAACTTTACAAACAACTGGAACATATTCTTTGGTGCTATTATAATCACATTCTCAATCATTTAGCAACAGGCCTGATCACCAGTCGTTCATAAAGGCCTTCTTAAGTTACGAATGACTTGGTGAAACCATGGAGGAAAGAACTTCTTTCATCCATGGTGAAACACCCCCCAGGTCCTGAATCCCTTGTTATAATAGGGAGGTTTCAAATTGTGTCAACATGCTGCCTGAACGAGTTTAAGAAGTAAGGAATGGAAGCTGTCAAAAAATAATTATAATAATCATGGTGGCTTCTTCATACCTTATTCTCAAACCTCGTTGAGGTGATGGTACTAGTCTTGAGAACTTAACAGACCAGTCCTCTGCAACAAGTAGCAGGAAGAGGTTTGGGCGTCACACGTGAAGAAGCCACCATTATTATTATATTTTTCTCCAAAGCTTCCACTCTTTACCTCTCACACCATGTTCAGGCAGCACATCGACACAACTGGAAAACTCCCTAATGGGAGTGGACAGTATATGAGTCTATTGTGACCATGCCTTGATACTCACCTTTAACATCAATGACCTTTGTATTGTCTAGAGGATTTTCCATGCCAGGGTACTCCATACCGAAAGACAAGGTTTTTATGTTATGGGTCATGTTGAACTGAAGAAAAAAAAAATAAACAAAATTATTCAGACATGAATCTAACTTTGCAATCACATATCCTTTGTCAGTCTGAAAATAAACACCACTGGGTCTGACTTCTAAAACTACATGAGCATGAGACCCTCCAATACTTTACCTGCTCTGGACAGGCAGCGAGAAATTTGACTAGGCCTTGAGTCACATTTGAGTATGTTCTCAAAAACTTTACCAATCTTATTTGAAGGAAAAGAGTTCATCGTACATGTATAAACAACTTAATCATATCCCTTTTATTAAAGTCTTTCCACAGACCCAATATATTATACAGTATGACAATGTGAAAATAGTATTGCACAATATGATACAAGAAAGCTACAAGATGTGCATGAGCTGATTGTTGGAAAACAATTTTGAAGTGGCTGCAGAAATAAGGAATAATTGCTAAGCTGCTTTATTTGGGGCCTGGTAAAGATGTAAAAGAATTTATCAAAATATAATTTATATCTTTATATTGCTAAGTGATAAGATATATTGTGTAACTACCTTTCCACCTGAGTATGGCTGTAAGTCATGAACATGGACATGATGCTGTTGGAAGCTCTTCCCTGGTGCAAAATGGAAATTGCCAGCAACCTGAAGAAAAGGAAATAAATCATATTTTAATGATATTGAATCAGAAAGTGTGATTTATACAAGGCATGTTGCTTTATAAATATCTATTGTTATTCTTATTGAAAAGAAAGTACTGGTATATCCGTGCTTTTTATAACGTGATCAGAATGAATTATATCTGCATGGAAATCCCCCCAAAACAACAAACAACATACAAGGTATGTTTACGGCTATGACTGGTCTCTTCAAAAACAATGAAGAATTCCCTTTTATCCCAAACAAAAATATGAATAGATACATGTATATAGTTACCTTATTAACCTCGAGATATCCATATACTTCACATCCCTCCTCCTTCTGGGACTGCATTTTCTCTGCAAAACCCTCTCTCTTACATTGCTCTATACCAGAAGGATCATTGAAAGCCCAACCTTTCCTACGATAAGCCTCTTGTACTGCTTCACAGTCATTACAACATCTGAAAGAAACAAATAAAAAACATTAAATACAAGGCTTGAAACGAAAAAGGAGTCAAGGAAGAAAATTACTAACTAATAGTAAATTCCTTATTTTTATTCACATATTTTTTTTATTTATTTTTTTTTTAAATTGCAATTGAAAATGTGTTAAAAATGGCAAGCTCAACATGAAAAACAGCAGCTGAACAGCAAAAATTCCTGTATACCACTTCAGTTCAAAGATATGGGCAGATAAGGAAATTTAAAGACAACATGCTTGGAAATACCAGTGGTACCATGGGGAAGTGGCCCACTATATTAATGGTCCATTTTAAAGTAACATTCTTGATTTTGAAAAGAAACTGGCTCACCAAAAACCCAAAGGTCCTGCAATACTGAATAGGTTGATATTTTCGCGAAGACTTTATTTTCGCGAATTTCATGAGTCGGTCATCACAAAAATTGTCCACTTCAGTACAAGGCTATTTATAGAAATGAAGTCATCACCAAAATCGTGAAATTTTGCTATCGCAAATTTCCCCAAGTAGTCCAAAATCGCGAAAATATCAGGACGGGAGAATATTGGCTTATACAGTAAGTCTGTTATACCGCTTCAAAGTCATTTCAACATACAAGGAAAGTCAAAAACATAGCTTGGTACTGGTTGTAAGAGAGGTCCAAAGGAATTATGACCAGATATGTTAATAGCTAATTTTAATACTCACTTTAACCCAGAAGTTTCCGCACCATAGCAGCTTTCACATCGGGCAGGATCTAATTCTTTCAATTTATTCTCTTTTTCTGCCTCCTCTTCTTCCTATATCAAAGCAATGAAAAAAAAAATATACCGGTATATATATATTTGTAAATATTTCTCCTGAGGAAGACGGAGGCAATACCGTCGAAAATTTGAGACAAATTGAATAAAAATTGGCGAAAATGCATTACAACATTTTGTTTTTTGTTTGATTTACATGCCAATACGTGAAACCTCTATGATATATATATATATATATATATAATAGATTAATGCAATTAAAAACATTACATCTCAGAGTTAATTATCAAACTTATTTGAAGAATGCCATACACATTTTATGATCATTTTGCATATAAATTATAAGAGATTTGATACATGTACATCTGAAAACGTGATCTTGAACAGTTGGAATTTACTTTGGAGTAAAATGAAAGATTATAATTATGATAAATATGATTATTATCGTAATGTGGTCCTTGGCCTTAGACCTACATACTCCAAAATCTAATCAGATCATCTTCTTCTTCATCATACTGTCCCTAAGTTTAAAGCGTATATCATATATAGTTTTGGAGATATTGCAATAATGAGTTCACAAGACGAAATTTTATAAGTTGACCTCTATGACCCTTAACCTTTGACGTACTGCACACCACCATTGGATCAGATCGTCATCCCGGGAACTTACATAATATGCCAAAAATTGAAGTTCACATGTCATGTGGTTCTCACAATAATGAGCTCCATATGTGGGCCTTCATGTATTTAGACTGGCTTTTTGCAGTTGGTCATTGCAATGTCGGGCATTCCTTAGACAAACCATAAAATTATGAGCAAGCAGCATATATATCTATTATGAATGTTATCTTGAATTCCAATGAACACATCCTCAAATGCTTTGGCTTCCTGGGGGGCGTTTCACGAAACCATGGACAAGTTAGTCATATCTTTATCCACCAACCACGTAGTTAGCTCCAATCTTACTAAGGTCGGTTACACAAAGCTCTTCGAAGCTAGACAATCTTGTAATATCGATATTATCGGATGATGTCATCGAGCAATAGCCTTAATCACGGTTTCGTTTGATATTTAAGACACATTGGCGTTAGCAAAATTTTCAATATTATCGAATTGAAGTGATAAAATCGGTCTAATAACAGCTATGAAAGCTCATAAATTATGTATAATTTATATATCATGAATTAAAACGCACAATGCTTTCTTACTGCATATAATTTACAAAGGTGTCCAATCATGAAATTAATAAGACCGAACGTCCCAAGAACATGAGCATGGGTACCCCCGGATGCGCATAATTTCAAGTTTCGGTCAAATCAGACTATAAAAAAGTACGCTAGCTTGAAAATGGAGCTAGATTGAGGGTTTTTTCGCTAAATTTTCTCTGTTACTCACAACAAGCAAATTAAATAGCTAACATTGTAATTTAAAAGAAATCTTATTCAAAATTATAATTTTGGGACTAATAGAAATCGATTTAACTACCAACGTAGTCTCTACGGGTCTCCTTTATTTAGCTTATGGTAAGCTGAATACATGCTTTTGCAAACTTTTATTCATATATATTTCTTGATTGGATATATTAACGAAGATATTATTTCCTTTATTGGATATTACAAAATCACCTTAAACTCGCTTATACACCATTTTTTTCTGAGTATATTAGAACCGAAACTCCTGAGGTTCTGCCACTTTTTGTTGAACAAAACATGAGAAAAACTCGAGATTTGTCGCGCAAATGCAATCTCGCCCAAACCGACTCGGCTTGCCATAAATTGCGTTTGATTGACAAGCATACAGCGCTCTCCAGAAAGATACATGACAAAAGCTCCAGACTGTAATAAACTATTAGTCAGCTTGTTGTCCATCGATCTTTGTCAGAGAGGGGCGCTTCGTGGAACCCGCTTGTGGACAAGTTGTTCACTATCTCCGATTTAGTCAAGAAGTTAGACTTATGACGGTTTCGTGAAACGCCCCCCGGCGAACATTCTGCTGCTTTTACTGAAATCTGCTTCATATGCAAATGAGGCTATGACTATTCATGAGCATCCTGAACCCCTTTTTGGGGTTTTGCATATGCATTGTACTATACAAATATTAATTTTTGTATAAAATATTCATGGAACACCAGAAGATTGATTTTGACCATCGCTTTTTAACAGTACTCAGTTCATCAAGCTTATATAACAGATCCAGCTGCTTGAAGTGAAATTTGCTCCATATGCAAATAAGGCTATGAATATTCATGAGCATCCTCAACTATGAATGCTACCACATGTATGCAGATAAAAAATAAGTTATTACCTAAAGTATTTACAGAACATCATAATATTTATTTTAATTATGAAAATTTAACAGTAGTTAGTTCCTCAAACGTATAAAACAATCACCATGGCTTCTTGGCATAATTCTGCTTTAAGAATCAAGATTACATGTAGGTTTCCATTTTTACTTAACCACTATTAAAAATACATTCATTTTAACTAATAGTCAACTTAACACAGGACCATGTAAGAGTAAGCTATTTGTTATCTTTCAAGATTCTCCAGCAGGACCTACTATTGAAGTCAATAGAAAGGTCCCACAATAAACAAAAGAAAGTGCACCCGCCGCGCTCCTCCACGTAAGGTTCCACTGACATAGCAACAAATTTTGTTGTTTCGTTTTTATTTACCATTTACAAGCCATTTAATCTAGTACTACAAACTTAATAAAAAGTTGTTGGGATTAATTATAATACAAACATTGTAGATGAAAATTATGTGTAAGTCTCATATTATACCAAAAAATTTGATCAAATTATGTTTTTACCTTTTGCTTGTCATCCTCCTCTTTCTTTCCCAGTTCCTCTTTCTCTGGCTCACTAATTGGAGATCCCGTCTTATCAATCCGTCTCTTGAATATATTATGGTCTACATCCAGCTGCTGTTCTCCAGATATATCCATGGCATCAATACTCAGATCTACAAACACAGTTTAATTGAAATTGGTGAAACATTAGTTTAAGTTACATGTAGTAGAAGAAAAAAATATTTGTAAAGTTTTGATTTCTTTATATGCTTTTCTTTATATTCAGATGGATTATGAGTACACAAAATATTAAAAGCCCATCGGCAGACTCAAATAAAAATAATAAAAAAATTAAAACATTTAGTATAGATGAGACAAGGACTACCAAATTACTGTTCTAATATATTCACTGCAATAAGATTTCAAATACTCGAAAATATGTAATATAAATAGATCAAAATTTAATTTGTTTGTGATTGATGTGTTTCGCAATAACAATTAGAAAAATCTTGAAAAAAATGCAAAGCATATTTCTACAATTTTCATTTCTCTTCAGTTAACAATTAAACTATGTGTAGTTAATGATTCCTCATTGTAAGTAATAATGGAATCCACAAATTAAAAAAAACAAAAAAACATATGTAGTAACTTTATTTTGATCCAAAAATATAGCTGAACTTAAATGTTCTTGAATCATAATTTTACTTACAAGCGCAGGGCATTTTAGGAAAGACTATGTCCATATTAATCCTGAGTTTTTCTCCTCTCGTTGAGTCCACATAGAGCTCTGGAATAACCTGCATAGTGACACAATAATTCACAGTAGACATGACTTTATTTCACAAATGGGCAATAGCAGATAAAGTTGGATAATCTAGGATATCTCACTGCATTAAAGTTCTTTGTTTGATATTTTTAATCTTGTTTATAGTGCCATTTGTATTTTTGAACCAAGCCTTGGGAGTACAAAAAAGTGGATATTCTTTAATTTTTTGTTTGTTTGTTTGTTGTAGTTGGGTTTTTTTTTGTAGTAGTTTATCATGTTGTAATCACTTCATTAAACGTTATTGGATGGTAAGGTGTAGCAATGACTCAAGCATTATGCTTATATTGTCACACCTCTGTATGTTTTAAAATTGATGATTGAAAAATGTATGATGATTGTAATCTCATTGTATTTACTACTTGTTTTGATCATAATCATACCATGTAAATGTTGAACGATGCAGAAATAAATAAATAAAAAATTATGCCTACAATGAAAACCCCTTCTGTATAATGTTATACCGTACAAGTTTAATTATAGCTTTACCATGAGTGCCCAAATTTGTTATGAAGTTCATTGTTGTTATTGATTTTTTTTTAGCATTTATATTTAAATCATAAAAAAACTTACCTCCTTTGTCAAATAGAAATTCAGTTCTGAGATGAATAGTGTGACCATGAGGATTGTGCTTATGATGGTCACTGAAAAATAACAAGAAAATAGTTCATTATCACTGTTCAAATTAGCAGTTAAAGTTGGCTCATTTCTGTCATTCTCTCTCTCTCTCTCTCTCTCTCTCTCTCTCTTTCTTTCTCTCTCTTTCTGTTTCCCTCCCTCCACCACCTCTCTCCCCCTCTCTCTCAATTCATAATTGACCTTGCACTGGAAGTACCTACTGCAGCAGTTTTTTTCCAATGGAAAGTCAATGCAGAAAAGTGTCTTGAGCAGCTCAAGCCAAGTCAAGGTGGCATATCCAAAAAGGGTCTAAAAAATCTACTAAGCAAAATTAAAATATCTAATGGAAGAATTATATTGCAATCACGCGTGAAGTGGAGCCGTAATCAACTTACCGAGACTGGCATAGACGGGACTATGTACGAAACATCAACACAGTCGTACTCAAAAGATTCAGCAAATAAGCAATATGAAAAAACATGGAAAATTCACTTACCGAATTGTTGGCAATCTCCTTCTCCTTATTTCCTTTCCTTGAGCACTGCTCCCTAATGTCCTCAAAGTAATACATTTTAGTATTCAACTGCTATATATGTACACTTTGCCACTGATTCCACGAACCGGAGTCGCCAGTAATTGAATGGCGGAATAAATTGTGCCGCCCTCTTTTGTCGAAAGCCTGCATTTCGACGATGTCTCCGTCACGAGTCGAATATGACATGGCAACAGTAATTACCTTGTTTGTTTAATTTGTTGTTAGGATGATTAGCTTTTGATTCACTCGCGAATAGAATGACCCCCAAATGTTACCAAAATATCTCGTCCACCCCCAGCCCCCACCCCTCCCCCTCCATCCACCCCTAAAAAAAGTCTGAACAAAAAAAAAAAAAAAAAAAAAAAGGCTAAGCTCCTCCAGGCCTCATGACAAAAACATCTCGTCCAGCCCCCCCCCCCCTCCATCCCTAAAAAAAGTCTTAGGAGAAAAAAGAAAAAAAAAAGAAGAAGGGGGGGGGGAATTGACGGCAGGCCCGATTTAGGCACTGAACCCTACCCTATGGCCGATACATGATGACCTTAATGATGTGCCAAGGGCCGAGAAAAAAAAAAAACATCTTTCTAATTTTTTTTTTTTTTTTTTTTTTAAATACTAAAGTGTGGAAGGTAGGTGAACATTTGTTTACTTTACGCCATGTTTACATGCACACCTAGACCTCACGCACGATCGATCGCAGGCAGCAATTTCCATTTCATTTTTTTTCTCTCTGCTACCATACCAACTGGAGTGGCAGAAAATTCGGAGAACTGCTGAAAAACTGCTGAGTTTTTTCCTCTTATTTCTCCTTTTTATTTCAGCATATTTTTTAACAACATTACATATCAATGCCTTTACAAATGTTAAGAGCCCATTAAATAACAATTAAAGTTGTTAGAAGTTGATTGTAAGGGTAAATTAAAGGTTTTTTTTCTGTCCTCATCACGCTCGAGACTTGAACATGTTGAATGGCAGAGCTGAGGGCACGAGGATGTTATCATATCATCCGAGTGTAGTGCATGAGTAATTGCAATGAGACTATAGATTATCTCAATTTAGTTTGAGGTAGGTTTAAAGCTGGTTTCGCTAATTATTATTGAGAAGTTTCCTCAGCAACCAAGAGGGCGACAGAAACTAGAAAGCCATTTTTCAGCACTGACTGATGTTGGTTTGCAGCTGTAGCCTGGCTATGCTGTGGTTAGACTCTATTATAAAATGGCTCTGTGATTTTACGCATCGTGGTTGGTCAAAACGCGTCACGTGTGCATGCTGAATTTTCGATGCAAAGCACACGTGTGCATTTTGTTGCGCAAAAAAAAGTGATAACACATACATCCGGGTCTTTTCCGTGTCTTGTTTACTTTCTAAAAAAAATTCTTGGATGACGAGCGTGATGTAGACCTGGCTTGAGCTACTTACCAAAAATTCCAAGGGATAATCCCTTGGAATTTTTTTGGTAACTCAAGATCTACTAGGTCTAGATCTAGCAAAATATCGCAATTTTATAAAAGCGTTAACACACTTCCCTGTATTGTGCGATTAAACGTAAATGCATTGATCGCTCGATGCTTCGGATGGGGCGCCGCTGTACACTCGCCTGCGGCTCGTTGCAGCGCGACCCCTATCCAAAGCTATCTCGCGGTGCACTGCATTCACCGCTAACGCACGCTCGGGCGTGTGTTATTGTTAATGCCTATATTATAACGTTAATTAAGTTCCAGGGCCCTTATTCCATAAACTATACTTAAGCAATTTTGCTTAAGTCTAAGTATTTCTCCAAGGTTTTGTCCAGGAAAAAAAATTCTTAGCCTTTATTCCAAAAACGTTAAGCACTTTGTCTGAGATCAGAAAGCATTAGGTAAAATTCTGACTTTTATTATAAATTTGTCATTTTTTATTTGTGGTCTCGAATGAGCTTGCCATATAATCCAACACCCAAGTTAAGCCATTAGGTAGTAGGCTTAAAGTTAGGATAAAATTCTCTTTTCTTGTGTGCGTATTTGTAGGCGCAACTCCATTTAAGACTTTCGACTTAGCCCAAATCTAAAAATTTATGCTTAACTGTCAAAAATAGGCTTAGACAAAATTCTTAAATTAAAACAAAATTAATTTTAGCAAAAAGATTTTTTTAAATGCTTAAAGTGGAATAGTAAAGACTTATTATCATATACGAAACGAATCAGTGGGGTGTGTAGAACAATTTGCTTTTTATTTCGTGAGAAACGGACAACCTGAAGTGGAGTTAGAGGACGTTATCTGTCCCCTCCCTGAAATCTTAAACATCAAGCAAAATTTGGAGGGGTTCTTGATGACGTCATAAGTGTGAGGGGAAGTTGCACAGCTTGAATGCTGCACTATGTATACAAGTCTTATACGTGTATTGTAATGCATTACTTTTGATCCCTTTCCTTATTCCCTTGTTTCTCTATTTCCTGATGTAATCCAATCCGTTGTATCTCCTTCCATACCCATGGTGTTGATATTTCTGCTTTCCTTATGTTATTTATTTTATTGCTCTCTTTCTTTATGTTAATCATTGTTTTTCTATATTTCCTTATATGTTATTCATTGTTTTTCTCACTTTCTTTATGTTACTCATTGTTTTTTGGGTTTTTTTTACTTTCCTTATGTTATTCATTGTTTTTCTCAATTTCTTTGTTATCCATTGTTTTTATATCTTTCTTTATGTTATTCATTGTTTTTCTCACTTTCCTTATGTTATTCAATGTTTTTAAATCTTTCATTATGTTATTCATTGTCTTTCTCACTTTCCTTATGTTATTCATTGTTTTTCTCACTTTCCTTAAGTTATTCATTGTTTTCTCACTTTCCTTATGTTATTCATTGTTTTTCTCACTTTCTTTACATGTATGTTATTCATTGTTTTTCTCTCTCTCCTTATGTTATTCATTGTTTTTCTCTCTTTCCTTATGTCATTCATTTTTTTTCTCTCTTTCCTTATGTTATTCATTGTTTTTCTCACCTTCTTATGTAATTCATTGTTTTTCTCTCTTTCCTTATGTTTTTCATTGTTTTTCCTTATGTTATTTATTGTTTCTCTATTTCCTAACCATGATTATTTGTTGTTTCTATTTTCTTATTCATTGATTTCTCTTATTTTGTATTTATTGCTCTGTCTCGATTGTTTTATCTTTCTGTAATGCATTATAGATAGTAATAGATTAAACTGACCAGCCCCCGTCGCGAAGCGACGGGAACTGACGAGCCAGTAGACATATTTGGCAAAGGTTTGAAAATATCTATACATGACCACAAATTTTGTGGTAAAAAATACCTTATTTGAATTCATACTCACATTAAATCAAATCTTTGAAGTTTTTCCTCGGATTGCTGACATCTGCGAACGTTTCACATGAAGTAATCAACTAATAATGAAGAAAAATACAGGAAAATTGAGTCCATCCACGTATATTTCTCCGTGCGTGCGCTGTCTTCGCCACAGAGTTAAATACGTCTTCGCACAGTAAAATGACGTCATAGAAAATGGCAGCGATGGCACCAACACTACGAGAAGAGACAAGGCCAACGGAAAATTCATTTTGGTAAGTCAAAAAGCTCTTATATAATTCAATTTTTCAACGGCCGTATCTTGAAATATCAAACATGCCGTTGAATTACATTTGAACATTATATTAACGAGTATAATCACCTGATCGCTCATCATCGCTGAAAATTTCGCTGTAAATGGGGGTGGTGGAAGTACAGCCCCGTCGCCTTCGGCAACGGGGCTGTGTATAGTTAGTAATAGATATGCTTCATGCATTACTTCCAGGTTGGCTCCTCACACTTGTGACGTCATCAAATTGCCCTTAAAAATATCCACGGATCTTCCAATTGAACCCGATTGTAATATATACAATGTTCAAAGCAGCATTTCTCATGAACGCAATATGCTAAAGGGATCAACTAAACGGTGTTCTGTTTCTCATGTACTAAACTTGATAATGCAATTGAATTCAACAAGATTGGCCTCTTCTTTAATATTCCACTTTAAGTTTCATGCTTAAGTCTTACTACGATTAGCCCGCACACGAAGTGTGCGGGCTACGCTTTACCGAAATCCGACGGCGATGTGACTTCGAATGTACATAATCTGGACGATACCTTACTTCTAGCTATAAAAACAGCTTTATATTATTGCAATATATACTTACGAATCGGTCCGGAAAACTATCGTCTTTCGTTGGTGAATCTTCTTATTGTAATTTGGGGGTCAAAATTTCAAACTTCCCGAGTAGAACAATTCGTGAACGTAGGTTGTCTTTTTAATACGCATGCGTCATGGATATTGCCATGATTAGTCTTTAAGACAAGTCATTACAATCATAATTTTATTTTTATTCCATTACATGGTAATTAACCAAAACAAAAGAGATTACTTACATTAGCAGTCATGAATTATTTGTTTATTTTAGTTTTTGAGCCATTTTTCCTTCATCAGCCTATTTTTCGTACGAAACTTACAAACTATACAAAAGAGAACGTCTTGATTAAGGCCTACTCCAGGGTCCCCTTTTATTCCAGCTGTATCAATATGGCGAATCGGGCAATTTACGATACTGACGAAAACCCCCCAAAAAATCTTCTTATTCTTGGAGCTATTCACGTTTGTTTTTATTCACCATATTCCGGTTGGTATATATGCTTAGGTAAGTGGCATTGCATTTATGTGTATCATTTGTTATAAACATTTTTTGGGGGTTGAATTTCATGGTTTTATTGGGGAAGACGGTGAGCTTGGGCAGATGTATATGTTTACTTCAGGACGCCGCCACTTCGTGCCCGCGTCCCGGGGCTAAACTAAGTCCATATGCGTGCAGACATACCTGTAACGGACTGAAGCCATTTGACGCATTCCCCATCGGCCACCATTCCCTTTTTTTTACCCTTTTCGAACATTATTTTTACAATGGACAATAAATTTCACACTCACCTGATCTATCACTAAAATTCTGTGTCTTGGGCAGCAGTACGGATGATAAAAGTTGTTGAGGTGCTTACATTTCAGTCGTATTCTGTACTTCCTATCAGCCACTTCAGTGAATGAGATCAGGAATTGCACGCCCAGCTAAATATGCGTTGAGCGACGTTGAGGGTCGCAGCCTAAAGAACTTGAATAATAAGAGGACAGACTCATTCAATAAAGCATTAGAATACTACGATAATATTTTTTGATTGACTATCGTGTAATTGACGATGTTTGTTTACAAATTGTAAACAAGATTGACCGAGGAACTCAATTGACCATAACGGGACTAGATTTCTTCCAGGCCAAAGAAGATTTTTTATCGAATGAATTTATTCAGGTAGTCCCACCAGTCCCAACCTACTGATCGTTACAAAAGATACAATGGCGGATCGAGTATTTCACAGAGAGAGGGGGGGGTGCAAAATTTGAATTCTACACTTCTGGTACAACCATTTTTTCACCCTGTCATATATTGCCCCCCTTTTTTTCTTTCCATGTTTTTTTTTTTTTCTTTTTTTTTGTTTTTGGAGGGGGGGGGGAGGGTAACGTTAGATGTTTATTTTTTTTGCCCATATCATAAATAAAACAAATCGAGCTGGTCCGTTTTTTACTTGACTTTTTTTTTTCTCTATTTTTTTTTGGGGGGAGCGCGGGGATTATGATGGCAAAAAAAACAAACAAAAAAAAACAAAAACCGGCTTTTTGCCCATCATATAAAAGGTCATCAATTTTTTTTTTTTTGTTTTTTTTTGTTTTGTAAAGGGGGGGGGGGGGTAGTGCCGGCTTACCACCCTGGATACGTGCCTAGAATCCATCAACGTTCTGCAAATTGTTTTTTTTTTCACCCAATCATGTAGGAAGGCCCATTGGTGGCGGGGAAAAATGTAACAGGAAAGGGAAAGAGAGAGGGGGGGCAGAGAAGAAAGCAGAAGAAAGGATTGGTGAGATTGAGAGGAGAAAAAGTTGAAACTGCCCGAGGGGGGGGGGCAAATAATTTGCAGACCAATTTATCAAATACATATTATTCTCTGTTTTCTAAACAAATTATTTCCCTGATCCAACGAGTAAAGATCAAGCTCATTGCTTGAGTGATAAAATTAAGACGCCTATATACGAGACTAACGCTCTCTAGGGAAAGATTCTCTTTCCTGCAAGATCCCACACGGAGAACACGTCTACGCAAAGCGGTGAGCTTTTTCCCAGTTTTATTTACATTTTTTTAAAACTAAAAAAAGTAGTTACATATTATAGAGTTAGACTAGATCTAAACTTTTAATATAGGACACTTTTTGAATAGTACTACAAACGTCTGATGATTTTAAAAACAAGGCAGAAAAATCGTGCTTTTCAGGGGTGAGCGTCCGCCGTGTATAGCTACTTGGCGGTGCAAGGTCAATAATAATTGACCATGCAATAAGTGTAAGTGGCTTAAGTCCAACATTTTATAGAATACGGGCCCTGATTTAGATCTAGTAATAGTAATACAGATCTAACAGTTAACAATCTTGAAGAAATATTTCTTTAACTGAGTTTTCCATTGAATTCAAAGAAGGAGGTAGAAGTAAATATACCTCCTTGATTCAAATCAATTGCAAATAAAAAGAGGCCAATAAAAAAATGCCTGTGTAGCTGTGCTGTGCTGTGAAATCTACATTACAGTCCCATACGTTATAATTTATGTCATCTCAATTTTTACGAAAGGTGAAAAACAATGTTTACCTGCCGCTCCTCCGAATGTTTTGACTCTGAAATCTTCAAGCGTTTTAGGATAAGCATCAAACTGCCTTAACCGGTTCCAAACGTCCTGGACAGCCATTTCCAGATCATATAGCTCTAATTAGAAAGTCAAAACAGTAGCAGTTCGAGTTCAAGAAATCGAGAAATAGTGACACGACCGATTATAAACATAAAGGCTCGTAGAGGGCAGCAGGCAGCACCAATCCAGCACCACTAGCTCAGGGGGGCGTTTCACGAAACCGTCATAAGTCTAACTTCTTGACTAAATCGGTGATAGTGAACAACTTGTCCACAAGCGGGTTCCACGAAGCGCCCTCTCTGACAAGACCGTGGACAACAAGCTGACTAAATACTTATGGGCAATTCCATAGGTTGGTGGACATGAGCTTAAAAATTCAAATTCAATATTTTTTTGAATTTTTAAATACTTTTAGTCCTTCATTGGCTGCCGGTGACCCACGATTCTATTGGGCATTTGGCAAAAAGAATTTTCCGGAAATTTTTTTTTTAGGACCATAAAAATACTGGCCTCAGGCATGATTACTTAAATAATTATTAGGAATCAGTGTTTAGATACAAAATGACGTTAATTGTTCGCGATTCAGCTGCATATAGAAGATTAAAAGGGTTTATAAAGGAATGTGAAGGTTGTGTCTTTTACAAGCCAGCGTGAAAGAGGGGATGAAAGCGACGGTGGGTCAGGCAAGAGACACACGTCTAGAAATGCGTAACATAATATTTCAGATTCCAGCAGCTCAGAAGGGGACTATTTTAGATGACTCGAGATGACAGAAAGAAGCGCACTATTTGAAATCAAAGTACACAACATACACAACGGGATGACAAACTGCAAACACATTTGTGGATAAGGTGGGATTAACGGTCAGTGGTGTATCGAGACACAATGTTGACTTTAAACACTCAGAATACCCGATGTCTAAACTGAAGATGCGAGCAGATTGTGTTGAGATGACATGACATGCCCCTCGAGTAGCGTCTTCAAGAGGCTTAGATGATAGTGATGAGTTTTCAAGGGTGTATGGTTTTCTCCTAATGAGATTCCTTAAATATTAACATACTTTAATTCTAATAAATCACTTCCTCGAGACATCAAACTAGTGCCTTTTAAATATTTTATTTATTATTATTTTTAATGTAATCTTCTCATACCTTTCATTTATTAATGTATGTTTAAATTTAAACAATACAAAATTACAAGTTACAATTCAGATTGAAAATATAGTTTTCTTAAGCAAATAAAAGTTCAATTGCTGTTCATGTAGAATAAATTTTGAAGCATGGAGTACCTCAAACTGTTATAAATGGGGGAGGACAAACGATTAAATCTTCTTTCTATAAAGTTTATATCTTTTTATCTTGCGGTGGCGCGGTCTCTAGAAAATACTAATCTGTCAATTCTTACAAATTACTCATGACGTTAATAAATAGCAAGTCGTACCGAAATGCATACGGCGGTATTTTGTAATTCTCTGCAGGCGCAAATAATACGAACATTTGCATTAATGATGCGATTTTGATGCAACATAAGGAATGATTTTCTTTTATGTCTTCATAATGTCGACGGAGTGGTTTTCACACAAGTAAAATGTGTTGCACTTCTGTTATTCTGACAATTAATACATTTATATTTATATATCTATTCAGCAAAAAAGCTGAATAATGAAAACGAGTACAGCAATTGTGTATATTCGCTTCCATGAGGTAATATTATATTTCATCTGAGGAAACAAAATATCTTTTCAAGTATTAGAAGATCATGAATTATTCAGACGTTGATTGGGTGCTCTCAATTGCATAATGAAGAAGTAGCCTACGTATATACCTCTTTTTTTGGGGGGGGGGAGAGGAGTGTTTTTTTTTTTTTTTTTTTTTTTTTTTTTTTTTTTTTGGTCGGGTTACCTTTTGATTACAAGAATAAAAAGAGGATCATAGTCTGTAAAAAAAACTAAATAA
>CALNVZ010002974.1:40818361-40839889 GCA_940671915.1 Paracentrotus lividus
AAACAACTCCATGGTAGCCAATACTAAATTGTACCCTGATGATTTTGCTAACACTTTCACCTTTTATTGTCCAACACTATCATTAACATTTAACCATACCCCAAATCTTTCATATCAGAATGATGTTTTATATAGATTTAATTCTTTCTTATTTCAGATATCACCATGCTAGCACAATACTGGAAACAGGGGACCTGGATGCAGCCATGGCAATATTGAATCACCCGACGGTAACTAACGTGACGTTATCAGAAGTCTTGACCACCACATCAAGAAAACACAAGGAGAAGTACACTCCCCCTGCGATTCCCTCATTCACATATGTCATCACTCACAAGTGAAGCGGGTATGGGAGCAAGGGAACAACCTCTCAAGAGGAGTGTAGTGGAAGTATCGTGGCAGTATTCAAAGAATTCGATGCACTTATAGGTACACTCCCTCACAGTGGTTGTTCATTCATTCGCATATCTCTTTACCAGTGAAGCGATTATGGGAGCAAGTGAAAAACCAAGAGCCAGGGTAATGTTGAAGATTTGACAAGGCCACAGTACTATGGGGACATGGTGCAGTAGTGGTCCATGTAGATGTATATAACGATGGCTAACAAATCTGTGTAAAGAATTAATGCTTTATTAAATATTACATGTACATGTATGGGATGGTAGTTATAACCTGACTTGTACACTGCGCTAATAATCAGGGAGACATTTTATTTCAGAATATACAAGTGCATTGCGTTAATAAATGAACAAAAAGTGATGCAGCCCCATGATTGAATGAATGAACATTGGTTTTGATCTTTATTGCACTTAATAAACCACAAGTTCCCAAGGAAATCATGTAAATTAAGGGCCAAATAGCCAATCATTGTGGTTGCATCAAGTCGCAAAGGTCATTCAAGGGATTTTCATTTATAAGCGCATGTGCATAAATACGGTACAAATTTGAAAGTAATGTACTATATAACAACAAAAAAAGCAAGATCATGGTCCAGAAACTAAAACATGAAGAGGAATCTCAGGTACATGTATTTTGAATTACCCAATAACCACATGGGATGCGTTGGAGATGGATTAGAGAAATGGTCATGGTGGTTAAGTTTCAGGGGTTTGTGAGGTTCTCATGGGACATTATAGTACATGGTAGTGATGGTACAGTTGCCTGATAACTGTGTTAATATGGCATTTACTATTTATAGAACACATGCGAGTATGAAAGATACAGCTTGTTTTAGCACTGATTTTACAAGGTTACATTTCCTGATCATATACAAATGTTGGTAATTTGTTCTCTATAATAAGCCCATGTCTGTAAAAAACGGGGCTGTCAATATTTTGAAATAAAATTCTATACAAACATTTTAAATTACTCATTTCCAAACTGAATTCATGAAATCAGTAGCTGTCAATTACATTTCAACCAGTCTTCATTAGTGCTGAGGGATATTTTGTGTATGTTTGCACTTGTAAAACAGATATACCAGTAGGTAAATGCTGGTTTACTTTTTGTTTATACATGTGTTTATATTTGTGAGTTAAGTACACTCTATCATAAGCACAGTGTCTAATTACACATAAATACGGTAAAACCTAGAGTATCATTAAACCAAGTATGCAGGGTAATCTGTGTGCAGTAGTGATTTATGGAAATTCTACGTCTACTGCATACATGGTACTAGGACTACATGCATGGCAATAAATACTTCATTTAAAAACGGATAAAGTCTATTTTGTTTGACCTGCAAGAAGGGGATAGAAGAGTTGCTATGAATAGGAAAATACATGTATATTAGGGTAAGCACTAGCTTTGTACTCCTGAAATGATAGCTGATTGTTCACTTTGTAAAAATGTTCTTGAGATAAAGATTGTCACAAAGAAAATCCTCTTGTGTACTGTAGCAATTTATTGAATGTGGCATTTATTCATGTTAGAAAATGAAGTCTTAAAGCGTTCAGTCTGAACTTGGAAGGAATTGGCCAGCCATGAAATTATGAAAAAAATGTCTTACCAAGGCCAATTTTCAATCTGGGTACTTGGTTAACTTATGTACAATGGTGTCATTGTCTTTTATTGGCCACTGGCACAGGCGGGGAGGGATATCTTATCCATATCTTACCATCCTGCATACCCTTCAACCATTTCCCCTCAAGAACACCATGTAAACGTTTGTCCACCACAATATCGTACATCAAGTGAGCATGATTTCACACGTAAAAAAACCCAAGGGCCCTTGGAATTTATTTTAGAATTTTCATTATTGATGAGATATCCACGCATAATAGGATTTGCACATGTCTTTACCCATCATAACCCCCCTGACTTCTAAATACCTATACAACCTCATGTACAGGTAACCCCCTTCATCTGGCCAGACGCAACACATGGCATCTATCTCTGGTTCCGAAAAACTCTGGATCCGCTTCTGATTAGGGATAATATGACCTCAAACCGATTAAAATCAGCACTCTGTTTCATCAGAGCAAATTTCGCCCTGGCCCTCTACGTTCGTTATTTTATTAACGTCAAAATAATGCAATATTTTATTGACGGAATTGGGCTCCGATCCGATCTGAGGAAAAATGTTGCTCAATATAATTGCTGTATTATCATCAATAATTTTGCCTTGCCTAGGTAAGTCAGTTTGCTTCATGATGTAGCACTCTCTAAAATGAAAGCTTTATATAAATCTACAGACATCTAGTAGTTTGACATTTTTTATTTCGGCTCTCCGATTGATTGTTGAGCAGCCAGTGTCGGTGAGCACTGCACTGCTGCACTGGCAGCGCAGTGGCAAATTGCATGACAGATGACCGCAGAGAGTCGGGCGACATGATGTTGGTGCCGCATCGATGGTGGTCCCTTGTCTGCGACGCCGACCATAAAATTTAAACTTAAAGAGAGCTAATGTAGAAAAATATTTTTATCCTTGTAATAACTGCTCTCATGTTTCCCTTTATATTCTAAAGAGTGAGTGTTTTAAAAAAATCTCATGAAAATTTGAGCAAGAACATGGTCATTTTTGGCAAGAAAAAAAGTCAAGTCCTGCAGCCAGGCTGCACTGCAGACCTGCTTGAACTTAGTCAGTGCTTAATTGTCATTTTTTTGGTGTGTGTGAGTGTGAATTGTCATCTATAAGAAATTGGAAAATGAATTTGTCCCATGAGTCGACATTTAAGTATCGTTAAATGAGATAAACAACGTGAAGACAACATTTGAGACATTGAATTGAAATGGTAATTGGAGGACATAGACTCTATAAACGTTAGACCTTGCAGTTGCATATGGACAAAGCACATTGAAATTTTTCCTCCACAAATATGCATGACGCTCGAATGATCACGTTAGCATATGAAATACACTTCCATTGTGGCTTCGAACCACTTACACTTATGCATGGTCAATTCATAATTGACCTTGCACTGGGAAGTACCTTACTGCAGCAGTTTTCTTCCAATGGAAAGTCAATGCAGAAAAGTGTCTTGAGCAGCTCAAGCCAAGTCAAGGTGGCATATCCAAAAAAGGGTATCAAAATTCTACTAAACAAAATTAAAAATATCTAATGGAAGAATTATATTGCAATGAGACTATAGATTATCTTAATTTATTTTGCGGTAGGTTTAAAGCTGGTTTTGCTAATTATTATTGAGAAGTTTTCTCAGCAACCAAGAGGGTGACAGACAGCCATTTTCCAGTACTGACTGATGTTGGTTTGCAGCTTTATGTGGCTTCGAACGAACAATAGTCACGATAAAATTTAGACTCTTCATTTATTTTTTTGGTAAGTCCTCATTTTTTTCATACGTTTTATTTCAACTGACAGAGATCGCCAGTTGGATTCGTTGAAGTTCCTAATTATATTTCTCTTCTTTATTCTAAAAAGTATTGAAAGAGTAGCTTTTCCGCCACACGTTTTGTGAAGTCGAGTCTTGCAGTTTTTCTTGCGAAATGGGTCCACTTTGGTTATGATTGACAGCGAGCACGATAAAAGCGGTCTTTCGGGAAAAGCTGAATCGCGTTGTTCAGTTATGGTCAACGCACTTCAGTCATCGCAACCAGGAGGCGGAGCTTCACGCGATAGCTAATCAGAGCGCCTGACAATCAAAATGCATTTTCCTCTAGCTCTGTACGAAAGAACTTGTAGACATTTTGATGTGCAAAGAGTCTGAACTACATGTAGGCCTATCTTTGGAATTCCAAAGAATGAGGTAACGAACAAGCAAAATTCCAAAAAGGGATTTTTGAAATGGGTGAGTTGTGTGACATCACACATCTTTGTGACATTGCCAATAGGAGGATCTCTGTAACATTATTGATCTTGACATAGAAATGCCTCTCTCTCTTTTTTACTGATCTGATTCTTTGTTGTTTTTTTTTCTTCTGTTTTTGCACTTATATTTAAGCTAACTTGTTTTGAAGCCAATACGAACTGGAAGCCTTGTATAGCACCACCTCAAGTCCTCAACTACTCAAATCTGCCCCGATTCCTAACCCATAATGCAACTTTCAATGCAGTGTAGTCTTATAATCTAGACCTCTTGAATTATAAAACACTTGTTCACTCCTTAATACATTCATAACACTATAATTATGTTACCAAGTAGTAAACCAAGTACTTTTCCCATCAAAGCATTTTAGTTTCCCTGTACAAGTTAAATTATGGGCTAATTTATACACCTCATTATTAATAGTTATAATCTCAAAAGGTATACTTTGAGACTAGCAATTTATAACACACAGTCAATGAGAGGGTTGACCAGTTCACTCTCGCTTTAAGGGGTTCATCGGACTGAGGACTGAGGTGGCGCTATACAAGGCTGCTGGTTCGTATCGGTTTTAACAAAACATTTTATCACACACACAAAAAAAAATTAATTCCAAATTATTCAATTCCAATATCTAATGGGGCTATTCTTATCGGGTAAATATATTTCCTTAAATCTTGTACAGGTAGCTTACACCATGTGTTGCACCACTATGAAGGCATCCATAGCTCAAGTATCAGACACCACTATGCCAAGAGGAGTGCAGATGAGACGGAGATCGGAGTCAGGAGAATGTCATTACAGGTGCTTGGCAGGTAATGAAAATATCAATTTAAGAGTAGATTTTTCCATATAATGCAGTCACATTTGTAATCGCCTTGTGAGGCTTTCGCATACTAGCAGTATCATTTAGCAGATAAAAGTGACTTCTATCTGTTAACAGTTTGTGATTGTGTAGTGAAGAAATTCGGGTCCCTACATGTATGTATGTTGGTCAAAGGTCAAGGGTCATAGAGGTCACCTTTTTTAGACTATTTGTTTCAAGGGCAGAGGCATATAGGAAATGCAGCCACATTTGTCTCGGGTTAAATGTATTTTATAGAGCAAATTGCACAAAATGCTCAAGCGGAATCATATTTTGAATCGAGAGCATTTATGCTTGATTTGATGTACAATGTTCATTAGATAACCAATGCAACATCATTATCGGCCTAAGTACTGATTTCCAAGCAGTAGTACTGGACTGATTTGGCTGGTCTGTTGCTCATACTGTATGACATGGCAATTATAATCCTGCAGAGTTGTTTGTAAAGTCAATGTAGGCCTAATTGTATGAAACTGTATACAATGTCCATAAACTACTGCACTTGATTATCATTTTCATTTAGATTGGATGCACTGTGACTTATTTAGTTTTAAATGTCATATTGAAGGGAAAAAATAAAGATCTACAATTGTTATCCTCATGATGTTGAAAAGTCACTGATAATTAAAATCCGAAATGCCTTCAATATTCGTAGGTTGTTAAAATAACAAAATGTGTAAAATCTCTGACCTAAATATCCCATGACATGAATGATATTTCTTCTATATTTTCTTGTTCAGAAATATGTATCCCAAATTATAATAAAAATGTATTCATTGAAGCTAAATAAAATATGAAAACATGAACTTCTGAAGAATAAATGTGAAGCATGCAATTCATTGTTGTGTGCACCGAGCATAGTTTGAACATTGTACAGATGACTCATTCACATCACACACACATCAGGATGAGATTCGTAGCATTGCAATAAATATCTCTAGCTAGCCTGTCTTTCAGGCTAAATGAGTTTCCTTCCCTATGCCATTCTCTTGCCAAGTTACGGTGTACTGAGAATATCATGAGTGAGTCAAGAGGTTCTCAAGATTGAAAGCTGGAAAAAAGACAAATAATGGGGCTGGTTGTATAAATATAATGTAGTGGGATACCAGTGGTCAGTGTACAATGTATCAATCTAGATACATGTTGTACAACCTGAAAATAATTTTTGCGATTTAATGGTAGTCTTATTACTCAGACATTAAATTTTGTGAAATGTTAATCAGACCCTTAATTTTAAAGTGGTTTACATTAATTGCAGATATGTAAGCCCTAGGCCTCCCTTGATGCATATACTGTACCAATTTTACCAGATGAGATTGAATCATGAAATAAACTGTCTTAAAGTGAATAAGAATTGCTAGCTGTACACAGATTTTGAAATCCCCAAATAAAAGAAATTAACTAAACCTTTCTGAGTCACAATGACATGTACATGTACTACATGTACACAGAGAAAGCCATCTATGGGACTGCTAAAAAATTTGGGGCATCTGAAGAGCAATCCTTGGCAATGGACCTTTAAACTATCATTGGTCTTTAATAACATGAAAATATAGTTACTGTCATGAAAATGATTTGAAACTCACAATATTCGTTTAGAGGCTTAGACGTACATTTTGTACATTACCTAAAATATGAACTGGTGTCAACACAACTATTGTTTGGACTTTATAATGCAATTACAATTCGGTTTGAACAGGGTCTGCAAAATGAGACTAGAACCTAATGGGGATAGCAGGGGGAAAATTGGCAAATTTAGAGGCATCCTGCTGGCTTACTATTTCAAACACTATGATGTCATTTAGCCCCCAAAGTCTTGATAGAGAACTTGGGCTTTGAAATGTCTCAAATTTGCCTTCCTGATGAGGAAGCAGTGTGCTACTTTGTAGACCCACAATCAAATGAATAACATATGCCAATATTGTCTCACAAATCTGCTTTGATCAGTGGCGGTGATTTCTGTTGCTTACATGTACACAGTTATAACTTATGGTTTCAATAATATGTTTATAAATAAAGAAATAAGGTTGAAAAAATATAAAATTGTACATACATGTATTTCACAGTATAACTTGTAGTGCATGTGCATTTACTCTTGTATTTGTCAGTTGATGTGATACTTAGATCGCTCTACAGTAACTTCATAAGTTCATGACTTGTGTGCTAATGTTTCCATACAAGTTGTCTTTGTGCGTGTACAATGTAGGTCAATCTAGTCTTGAGTTCAATCACCAATATCTGATTAATTTTTCTTTCTTTTTTTCTTTCTTTTTTTATTTTTTTGTGCATTTATCATGTTTACATAATTATAAACAATTGTAAGCTGGTTTACAATTTTGCCTCTATTCTACAATGAAGATTATTCAGAGCATTGACACTCTGGCCTGATTTCATTACGATAAGTGTAAGATTTTGTATTAGGATAAGCTTCATAACAGATATAATACAGATCAAGTAACATGCTCAGTAGTCCCTTCTGATAGATTGTGTGTAAAGAAACTGTTTGACTCATGTATCAAATGTTATATTATTATTCATATTATTATTATTATTGTTGTTGTTGCATTTATCGTTGTGAACAAAATCTCACTATTTTTTCCCTTTTTCTTTTCTTTCTTTCTACCTTCATGAATCAGGCAATTTGACATGGAGCTGACCAAGCGACAAGGTCTTTTTACCTCTGATTTTTCAGTGTATGCTGTAGGGCAAGATGGTCTGGAGAGGCCGCATTCTCTAGATGTTGATTCCTTTTACATGGGTTATTTAGAAGGTAAGATATTGTGCGTTTCACATTTTTCTTGAGGTGTCCCACAAGCCCATTCAAGTACATATACACATCTATGCAATCAACATGGTTGAATGGATTTTTTTTTCCTGAATTCATTCATATGTAAAATGGCAGGGGGGGGGGATCTGTGAGGTGGACTGGGAAAGATTCATGTTACAATTGGCCCCAAGTCATTGCTAAATATGAGCTCTGTTGTGTACAAAACCCAACCATTTGGCACATTTGATTTATACTAACTCAAACAGATCTAAAGTCTATTAATTATTTATAAGTTCTATATACACATCCAAAAAGTTTTTTACCTGTGATAGTTTCGATGACTGGCTGTCATCTTCTTCAAACGGCGACTGATTGGCGTCTGATGTTTTGGCGCCAATTAGAAATCACCCAGATGTGAAACCAGGTGATAGTGCCATCGTAGATGTCAGACAGTTGGTATGTGCCCCCATCTCGATTCATGTTGCCGGGGGTTCTCTTGATCCAAAAGTCTATTAAGTTTGAAGTTTGTCATAATAAATCTACCGTAATTAGAAGAGTTTCTTAAAATTCATTCCAACAAAAATTTCAAAATGATACTAAAAAAAACCCACCTTTTTGCAGGGAAGTGTTTTGCAAGTTACCACCAATGGACATAATATTGATGAACCAGTATTGACTTGAATTTAAAAGGTATTTATTGTTCAAACCACATGGCAGCCTGGGGGCTGAATTTTATGGAATATACATTGGATAATTTACAAGATAAAATAATGCAAAATTGTTTATCATTCCTTTTTGTAGATGATCCTGATAGTGTGGTTAAAATGCATCTGGAAGGAGATGACATCACAGCCAGAATATACACTAGAGAAGAGCAATATACTATAGAGGTAATGTTCTCTTTCTTCACTCATTTACATTCCATTAGAAAGTCAATTTATTTTCTAGACTAAATAAAAAAGACAAATTTGTTAAGGGAATAGTTTAGAAACTGAGCAGTACTTGTTCTTGAGAATAGAGCTGGACTGCTTAGCTGAGAATGAGCTTTTGTCTCATTTTCAACTTATATGATGACTATGCACCCCAAATTAGTTGTGTGTTTTTTTTAAGCAGATCAATTTGATAAACGGATCACAAAGAGACTGAGAAAATTCAGATGTTTGGAAATATTGATATTGGGAAAACTATGAATATTGTTATGATGCAAAAAAAAAATATTAAAAAATCACTCCCTCTATCAAATTGGCAACATGATCAGCATAACTACATGTATTCAAATAAAACTTAAATCAGGAGGCTTCTTGTAGGCATCTATTTGCTTTATCATGAATCAGGGGGGCTTTTCATCAAAGGACTTGTCGGACATTTTATCCGACAAACTGTTATAAGCTACTGAAATGCTTGCATGTGATTGGCTGAGAGCAAATTTGTCGTATAAAATATCTGACAAGTCCTTTGATGAAATGCCCTCTAGGTTATCATTTTTTTCCCCCGGACTTTTTGCTCTGGACCACTTTTTACTTGTATGGAAACCCTCAAATTTGTATTTACCTGTCATTTTTACAGCCATCTTGGAGACATATACGAGAACCACACAACTTCAGTATGGTAGCATTACCGCCACTCAAGATATCAAACAAAACACAACGTAAGTGGATATTAAGTGTTCATCTGCAGAGAGTCTGAGAATGGTTAACTCACATGGATCTTTAAAAAAGATTTAACATGCTTTTTGCTCTTAAACAGTGTGTAAAATATTTACAATTGATCTTTTTTGAATTACAGTAGAAGAAGTGACTTTTTTGTGTGGTTTCCTTTCATTACTTCCGGTAATCTTTAAGAGCGTATCAGAGCTGATCACTCTGTGCTCCTATGTTGTTACAGTTATTATAACTGCACTGCAAATAATATATATATATATTTTTTGTCACCTCTAAGAATGGAAGGAATAAATACATGTAAGCATTAAAAAAAAAAAAAAGAAGATGAAGAAGATGACCTTCATTATTAAAGGAGATGCAGTAACATTGAATGATATTCAAATCGATTTTATTCGATTTAGCTTATTTGCCAACTTAATTATAAACACTTAGGTCAGTCTGGTATCTCTTCAAAATTGCAAGCTAATCGCTTGCTTACCTTTGAGATATCAATGATTCATCTCAAATTTTTATAAACCAACATCGGATGGTTTATAAAACCATGTGCTTTTCCGCATAGCACAACAACACCACCGCATTCCTGTTGTATAGTCCCCCATCCCTAGTGGCCTGATGATCTAGCAGCAGAGGGTACTGGTGTTCGGCTGTATGCTTGGCATTGTTTGTTACACTGTTTTAAGGTAGTAAATGACTTCCATTTGATCTGAAACGTTTCAGTAGTTTGTTTTTACTGTGGAACAACATAATTTTATTAATCTTGATCGAATTGCTCTTGTTTTTGAAAGTTACTAAATCCCTTTAAAGGTAAATTTCAAGTCTGGTGAAAATTATAAAAAACAAACAAAAAAATGATAGTATTTGTCATTAATATCATTACTCATATCATACTAAAAATTTAATTTTTTTAAAAGTATAAATATGAATACATTGTTGTTTTTCCAAACCAGCTTTCATTTGTCACATGGCCATCACTTGCCAGAAGGTCTTAAGTACGAAAAGACACAAGAACAGCTCAATGGACACAGCTCATCACATAAAAGGCAGTAAGTGAGACATGTACAAATGAATGTGATGCCAATGTAATTGTTTGTTTCAAGCAATATCTTGTATTTTTTTTATTTTTTATTTTTTTTTTTTTTGTGCTACATGTACATGTAAGTATTACCAGTTCATGTGTATTGTCCAGCAGGTATGACATTGACTTTTAGGCACAACGGTCCCCCCCCGCTCCCCAAAAAATGCTCTTGTAGATTTTGTTTTTTTCTTGAAGTTCACACCTCACTTTCAAGTTACAAATTTTATTGTAGTGGCTTATCTCAGTCTGTTCATGCTTTCTTGTTTTGTATCACCACATCTTTGTGTTCTCTCGTACTTTTCAGAGTCGTCGTCACACTCTCGCAAAAGGAGGGCGCCACCGCGCTATCATGTCTGTCCATTGCTTCTCACTGCGGATTATAGATTTTACCAATCAATGGGACAGAGCAATATGCAGATATCAATGAACTACTTGGTGAGTAGTGTGTTATGATACAGTTGAAACTCATTATAAAGACGTCTAATACATGTACAGCTTGGGCAAATATTATTACACCAAGCTCATTTTCTTGGTCTATAGTCACAGGAACTCACAAGTCAATGATATAATTGCTGCAGAATGTATAGAATTAGAGTAAATACATTTTTTATGTGTTTTCTTACCACACAAAGTGAGAAATACGCACACTGAAAACCTTATGAAAAAGAACTCGGTCTGATAATTTTTTCCTGAGCTGTATAACATGAATATAAAAGAAGGTTATTTTGCTGGTCCCAGGTCTTTGTATTCTTTTGTTTTATACTCTGATATACAGAGATTCCAGATTTAGCAAGGTAATTTTGATGGTTCAAAGGTCCTCATTATAATGAGTTCCGTTTTACTTTAATGAAGCTTTTTCCGTTTAGCTTAGCTTATATCTATGCTTTCAAAGCTGTTTTTCACTGCCTGCCTCTCTCAGTTTCTCTATTTGATTGGTAAAAACTGTAAGTCTGTCTGTCTCTCAGTCAATCTTTTCCTTTTAGTTGATGTCATTGTTTCCTCTTGCGTTCTACGGCTCCGTTTGTGTTCTTCTCCATTACTTCATTTCTGTCCTCCCTCCCTCTCTCTCTCTCTCTCTGTCTGTCTGTCTGTGTGTCTCTGCCTATGTCATGTAATTCCTCTCTTTATGATTTTTGCATTTTGTACAGTCCTCCAAGACTACGACCTCACTTTACTGATATGCTTCTCTCTCTCATTAATTCTTCTGTTTATGATTGTTGTATTTTGTGTACAGTTCTCCAAGACTACTATTTCAATTTATTGATATGTATAACGTCCACTCTCTCTCTCTCTCTGTCTGTCTCCCCCATCCTTAGGTGAGCCTGGTTGACAGGGTTGATGTCCTCTACAAGAATACCGAATGGGAACCGGGCTATTCAGGCTTCCAGTTCCAAATCAAGAAGGTAAATATTTTTTCAGATATTGACTACTTGAGGGGCATGATTTATTCATGTATTAATTTATTTATTGATTCTATATTCCTCTGTGAGTAAATAAAGCATACATATATGAGATGTAAAGAAGGATTATTATTTCATGAGAACAATACAAGAGTTGAAAATTCAAGTTTGAGATTAAAGGATTTTTAGAATTTATAGCAAATTGCTTTATAGATCATTGATCCCAAACATAAGTGAATAGACTCATACAATACATTCTGATATCTGTTTGTCATAGATTGTCATACACCAGAATCCTTCACCTGCTTCAATGGACAACTACAACATTGATCGGGACAGCAAACCCTGGGGTGTACAGGAACTCCTGGAGGTGAGGTCGCCTTGTCAAATACATGGCTTGCATAGAAGAATCTTGGTTAACTCGTAATCCTTTATACGCTGTATTTTTGCCATACATAATTATTGCGCGATTTTGCTTCAAAATGGGAAATTCGAGAGAGTATATTTATTGTACTTCCATTCACTTTATACAGAAATATCTGGAAGAAAAAATTCTCAAGAATTTACCCACAACCCAGTAAAAATATTCTAATTATTTTATATCTGGTGCAAGTTACTGGATGAAAGGCCAAGGGTAATATGCATGTCACATTCTATGTATTCTCTTTTTGTTGTGCAGGTGTATAGTAAAGAGGACCACAGTGCCTTCTGTTTGGCCCATCTCTTTACCTATCAAGACTTCTCCAACGGTGTCCTAGGTCTGGCATACATAGGCACTCCAAGAAGCAATGCTGTCGGTGGCATCTGTACATCGGGTGAGCCATACTTGCAGTGCTTGAGTGGATTATAAGTCCAGTGCCCTGTAATATAAAGAGTTACAATCAATTGCAAATTTGAAACAACCATTCTGATTGGTTCACATTGGGACTTTTATTCAAGAAGTCATGAAACTTGAAACTTGATTGGTTACTATCAATTTGCAATTGATTTTATCTCTTTATGTTACAAGACATAGAGCTTCCAACCGTTACAAAAGTAATAAAAATCAGTAGGGAATGCAAAAATATTGAGATGCACCAAAAAGGTATGAGTTCTGTGCATTCATCAAGGATTACATGTATGTGATACAACATTTGTATTCAAATTTTGCTTTGTTGTTGTTACTTTTAGTAATTGTATACCCCTCCTGTATGTGTTTTACTTATATTGCCTTATGTATTTTTCTTTCATTTATTTATATTGCTACAGTATATTACGCTGGCAATGGCAAGCGTCAATATCTCAACACAGGCTTGACCACCACTGTCAACTGGGGGCGCCGTGTGCTGACAGAAGAAGCAGATTTAGTAACTGCTCACGGTGAGTTATGCTTTGTTTGTTTTTAATTAAAGTTTACAATAAATAGGGGCTCATTGCTTTGTGCAGTGTTTCCTTTGAAAATATTACAATAGCCCCATTGCCCTCTCAGCGACCCCTTCTTAAGGTTTAAAAAAATTATATCCAGAATTTCTATTCAAAGGGCGTACAAGGATATGTAGAGGTGATTGAACGCTTATAAATTGGATGATTTTTTTTTTAGCTTGTATGTGCTTTGTTTCAAGTTGAATGAGAGCTTGGTAATAAGCAAATTTAGTCTTCATTCATAAGCCATTATCATTATAGTTTTATTCTTGGATAGGACATCATTGACCTCTTTGCCAACACAGAAGAAAACTAAGTTTAGAATTCTATGTTTCGATTGATTGATTCAGTGTTGTAGCAAGCCTGTCCTACTCAGTCCTGATGCCAAAGATAAAACATTATTTAAAAAAAGGTCAAATTCTCCTTTTCAAATAAAAACTGGCATAAATTAAACTTTAAAAAATTAATGACAAGTGCCATTAAAACCAACCTTACAGCAACATTTTCTTGATATTTAATCCAATTCTTGTGTTTATTTCCACACAGAGCTGGGTCACAATTTTGGCAGTGAGCACGACCCTGGCAACGAAGGGGAGGAGTGCGCCCCTGGAAACACTCGAGGAGGAAACTTTCTCATGTACCCTGCATCGGTGACAGGTGCTTACGACAATAACAGGGTGAGATTTGTTAACTCTTTTATTTTTTGATATATTTGATATACATGTATTTATTTGATATTTATTTATTCATCATCGATAACATCAGTGATTACAATATTTGAGATACAGCATGAATGATACATAAATGAATATTATACATAAATGAATACAGGTGATGAAAAGGAGCCAAAAAAATAGCACATGTGCTGGTCGAGATGTATGCCATACATAATACTGCTGTGTAGGATTCGTGTGCAGAGTTTGTGTAAAACTGCATCAATATGACTTCAATTTTTTTAGACAAATTGATTATTATTTTAAAAGGTAAAGCAAAATTTAGAGGGTTTCCACTGTTTGTGTGTCACCCGAGTGATAGCCTTGTGTGCAACAGTGAATGGCTATAGTTGCATTTTTTACTAAGATTCCATAGATTATCTGAAATTTCCCAGTCGGTACCATTTCTAAGCCAGACAAAAATACTGTTGTATTGGACTTTGTGCAGGGTGCTTTGTAAAGTTTTGAAGATGCACAGATCTAATTCTAAATGGTAAAGCCAAGTTCTTGTTTTCTCTCATAACAGAAATTTTCTATATGCAGCAAGAGGCTGATTGGTCCAGTGCTGAGGGAAAAATCAGCACGCTGCTTTGTTGGTAAGCATTCTGATAAACCTTCACTAATTATTATTTTTTACATTTTTAGAGGGCATTGTAAATGTAAATGTAATCTTCAATGCTTTTTACAATCTTATCATTACCCCTGGGCAGAGATTCCAGCTCTCCCTCTTTTGGCAGGAGATATCCTGTGGAAAGGTCTTTTTTTTTTTAAATCTCCCGCTCCCCCATGTGAGTTTGAAGTTGTCAAGCTGAAGCTGTATTTCTCCCTTTTTACTTCAAGCCACCCCATACCATGCGTAACGGTTGTTACACGTAAGCTGCCATTTGCTAGTTTGAGAGAAAAAGCAGAAAAAATTGACAAATATCTGATGATAAAACATGTCATTGCTTACGTTTCCACATCTGGACAGGCCTCCAATGCTAATACGCATGTTGCATTGTGCTTCATAACATATTTAGATGTATCCAAAAACTTTTTGGTAATTATCAAGAGGGAGAATGAGAATGTTCCATGCTTTTACTACTTCCCAGGCGCAAACCCATAGTCCTCGCATAGTTCATAAATCAGAGTCTGAAGTAGGAGACTAGATTCACTAATGTACTGTGGCTGCTATAGTGGGTTTGGAGGCGAGACTCCATCCTAGACAATCATTGTGTGCTGGGTTGCTGCACAAAATTCTGATACTTTAAAATTACATTGTGGTCTGAGTTGTCAACATTTAGTTTGAAGTAGTATTCACTTTTAATTAAAATTATATATTTGTCAAAGTAAGCCTGTATTAAAACGTGTGCCTATTTCGTTTATTTGATATACAACTCGACAGATTTACACAGTCGATAGTTCAAAAAGTAGTGAGCTGGGTTGCTGAATTTGTAAATAATATAGTGTATAAAATTAAGTATATATCATGTAAATATATTTGATAACCTTTCTTGAATAATTACAATTATTTGTGTGAATTTATATTATATGTTACATGTATGTTTTATTGACCCATTTGGTTTATAGGCCAAAGTGTTAATTTGATTAATGGGCCATGTAATGCCACTTTTGTTTGAGAAAGTAAAAAGAAACGGTTATAATGTATATATGATTGTAAAAAGAAAATATATGTTTCAGTCTATTATAGGCCCTTTAAAAGTACTAACTGCACCAGTAGTGAAAAAAAAACCCAAAATGTCTGCCTTTAGCCTCTTAAGATTTATTTCCTTTTATGATTACATGCTTTATTGTCATTTTGAAAGATGAGGTGAATAATATAAAAACATGCATCACACGGTCCTGACTAGTATTGAAGGGGCCTAGGCTGAATTCAGCTGAGAAGTCTGCTCAATGCACCGAGCCGGACTGGCCAGAAAATACATTGAAATAGGCAGTGACTTGAGTGCTGACAGCTTGTTTGTATTCCCTTGAAAATTGCTACAAATTCAAAATCATGATTTCCAAATTTTACTATTACAACCCCAAAATAAAAATAAAAAATAAAAACAATAAAACATTGGCGTGAATATTCAAAATTGAATGACATGCGCTGTTAAAACCAACCAAACAACAACAACAACAATTTGTTAAAGTCTCAAATTTGAGTCTGTGCTTTTAGACTATGCTTTTACAGCAATTCGCTTTACTTTTCCCTGTAGAACCATCTCAGACGTCTCTATGTGGCAACTATCGTCTGGAGCAAGGGGAGCAGTGTGATGTAGGTATCGTAGATGAGAATAACCCTGATGATTGCTGTACAGCCAACTGCAGGCTCAAACCAGGCAAACTCTGCAGGTATGTTTATTGGATTTGAAAATTACGATAACGTAGAAAACATAAGGTTAACCCTCATAAGCTGGGTTTTTGGTAGCTGTCAAGACTGGGGGGGGGGGGGGCATCATGGCCCCCCCCCCCTTAAGATCTCCGCCGGCTGATCACGCGACCGCGCCGAAAATTTGCACGATGGTAGTGTATCATGTAATCTACAAGACTGCGTTGTTAATTTTTGCGAAATAATATTGATTTATTTTATATTAATTAATTATGCTAATTTATGCATGAAATCATACCTTTTGCTCTAATTGAAAAGAAAAGCTCCTAGAATGCTAATTTTGTGTATTATTATTCCTTATAGCATTCCTAACGATTGAACTAGGAAAAAATTCTAGTATCGAAATTAATTTCTTATGTATTTTATTGTTTAGTGAATTTCTTATGTATTTCTTTGTTTTTTCAACCTTTTGTTTTTCTTTGTTTTTTTTGCAAAAATTATTGAAGGACCATAATAATGCTAAAATAAATTGATTTCAGCCAATGAAAGTGAAAATAATCATGTCTTTATGAATAAGGCGAGAAAACTCCATTTGCATTAACTTTGTACACAAAATCACGTTTTTGAGCCATTTTCAATCTGACGTATATTTTTGAAAATCATGCAGCGTCGTAACGGTATGACCGATTTGCGAAAATGGTTTTAAAAGATGCGCGAGACTTAAAAGTATAAAGTCAGCAAGCGGCGCGATCAAAAAATTTCGCGCGGCGGAATGGTCGCGGAAAATGTCAAGAGGGGAGCCAGTCTTTTGAGGGTTAAAAAGAAAGAAAGAACATGTTTTGGAGTAGCCCTCCATCTTCAGAGAATAGGTAATTACAATAAAATTACCTCCTATATATATAAGAATAAGGAATTAAAAGAATGATGAACACTATGAAATAGAAACTAATGTTAAAGTACATACTTTGTTTTAATGACCAAAGGACCCAAGTGTAAAATGTTAAGTTACATATCTTTACTTTAAAAAAAAAAAAAAAAAAAAAAAAAAAAAAAAATAATGGTGGCATATGATTGTTAAACCTGGTGTATAGTTTTGGTAACAAAAAAGGAATTAGCATAAAACCGATCAAATGTAGTTACATGTTGTCCACATTGCACTAAAAGATATGTGTGAGAGATCCTGTGACATTCCTTTCATTATTTCTGATGAATTTCATTGAAATTGTTTGAAGGGTAATTAAACTGCCGTTTATACCTCTGCTGACAGGTTCGCATGCCGGAGGTTACGGCGTGAAATAGTGCGAACGATCTGTGTGTAACACCCACACAAGAGAATCCCCATTGGTTTTCCACGTGAGCGCTAACCTGTGACGGGTCCCCGACTTATCTTTTTTATCCTTATATTATGGAATAAAGACACTAAAACAAGATTTCAAGTACTTTGCTTTAGTTCTTGGATTCAATATTTCATAATTTATCTTAATGTGAATCAAAATTATTTTTTCTTTCTCCCAAAACTATACACCAGCTTTAAGTCTGAACTCTGAACAGATACCGATAATAGTCAATAGAGCACCTACTACAATTACAATTCTTTTTACCAGTCTAACCCTTTCTTTGCACCCAGAATCGGATTTTGTAGGTGCAGTAAAAATGTAGCATAATTCTGTGCACCATTTGTATGTCCCAATCATTAAAGGTTTCTCCTTTACTTTATCTTCACATTAATCAGTGACAAGAATTCAGTATGTTGTGACAAATGTTATTACGCGCCACCATCCAAAGTGTGCAGCGATGCTACGGAAGAGAACGCCTACTGCAAGGCCAAATCTTACTGCACTGGGAATAACATTCAATGCCCACCACCACCTCCTCTGGCCAATGGTACACCGTGTATTGACAAGTAGGTAGTATGTGTAGACTTGTGAGATCTTTGTGGAGGCATCATTTGATTGGTGATTGGTGATTTTATACAGTGTGTCACAAATTAAAGTAAACCCAACTTTGAGAGCCTCTCGTTATAATTGTATAACATATGTGTCATTAATTTTTATGTCATGGCAAAGACTCAATCATATTCTACCCAGTGATACAAAACTTATACCAGTGCCGTCATGGATGACTGAGCACTTGAGTTTTTAAAAACTTTAGTCAAAACGCCTTGTACCAAGTTTTGTCAGAAGCAACCCTGGCTTCCTGATCATTCATTCATTGTTTTAGGTCAGCCTTCCTGAGTCCATTCATAAGCGACAAAAGATTACGTTGAAAATTTAAAGGCAAGGGTTGCTTTTGCCCAAACTTTGTACAAGGTAACTTTTACGATTGTTTGTTTTAAAAGCCTAAGTGCTCAGTAGCCCATTACAACACAGGTATAAGTTTGGTATCATTGAATAGAATACCGTATTTGCCGGCGATAAGGCCGCAGCGCCGTATAGGCCGCACCCCCTTATTTGACAACTTAAAAAAAAAAAAAAAAAAAAAAAAAAAAATTCTGAAAAAAAAAAATCCTAACAAATATATAAAAAACATATACAAAGAAAAGTAAAAATAAGCCCGAAAAGAGCAGCCAATGATTCATTTTTAAGAACTCAAAAGAAATCGCTCAAAAGATAATGACAAGTCAGAATCTCCCTAGTCTAACGTTAGAGTCTAATTCACTCAGATTCTTAGCAAAGAAATCGCTCAGCTAGCTGCTGCAGCTGCATCATTCACACAGCACAAAATCACAACAAACACACCAGCACAGCAGCAGCATGTGTGTTCTGCAATCAGCCAACAAATGTTCCGATTTTGCTGCTAAAATACATCTTTGGAACAAGTTCCAACACGTTGTAGTGATGGCATATGAAATATTTACATATGCCTTATATCCTACTTTCTTTCTTGAATATAATATTAAAATTAAGCTGAAAATCTAGATCTAAAAAATGAAAAAGATTTTTGCAGCTGTTTTTTAGCTGTGCATAACATGAACTACAGAGGGCTTCAGATCACCAAACATCATATTTGCACTGGAAGTCAACTTCGCGATCAATTTTAATTTTTTTTTTTTTGGACATGTATTTTGCTCAGAAATGACTCATTATCGACAGCAATTAAAAAGAAACAGAGTGCTGAAGGTTTATTCTGACAGTGCCTCAAAGAGTATAAAAATCAATGTTTATATTCTATGCTCGCACACTGATGAATGCTCAAACTATGGTCTGAGTGCAGATAATCTTTACGCAATATGGTCCTGCTTGCAAAAATATGTGAATGTTTTACCAGGTCCCATATTGTGCAAACATGTCCTTTTCAAGGTTGAAGAATACGCCGATTTGTGTTGTCGTGTATAAGCCGCACCCCGACTTTGCGACATCGTTTTATCCAAAAATACTGCGGCCTTTACGCCGGCAAATACGGTATGAGTGACTCTTTCGAATGAAATAAATATCAAGGTCACACAAGCTGTAGGATGTTAATATGAGGCTCTAAAAGTTTGGTTCATTTTTTTTGGAGACACACTAAATGTTTTCCATGTTATGTTTTTATTGGTAAAAATCACTTTTTTAGATATTTTTTAAAACAAATCATAGCCAAACACTGAATTTATCAAATATGACATGGTCATATTCAGACTAAGTGGGACATTTAGCTGAAATTTTAATGTGGCGCAGTGCCTTTGAAAACGCAAATTTGGATCTGAAATCAACACAAAGGCTTGTTTACAATACAAACAATTATTTAATTCAAACATTGTGTGATCCAGTTTTCTTAGGCTGAATAATTGAGCAAACAGGAATTTGCACGTATGGGACTACTCTAACATGGCATATAAATACAGGTAATTTGGATATAGTTATTTACTTGAAATATTGAATTTAAGGCACTGGTCGTGTCACTCACATTTTTGATGTTATGTTACTCACGACACATAGAGGTGGACCACTTTCCACAGAGAGGGAATGATTGATAAACACAATAAATGTAAGAGAGGTACACTATTCATATACATATACCAGCACTTATGGTACCCTTAGAGATCTACTTGGGCACAAATCCAACCATAACCAATGATGGTCAGAAACCCATGTCTTTTTTTCTATCGTGTCACTCACACGCAGTTTTTTTATCATAATTTCCAGGACCAATTGTAAAATTCAAATCCAACTGTTAATGACACACGCCACTCCTACAATATACATAATATGGTAGTCATGATCCATTCATAACCTACAAGTGCAAAGATATGCGCCCTTCTATTAGTCAAAATGTCGTGTCACTCACGTTTGAATATGACCACATATATTTTCCCAGCTCATTAACTGATTGTTAAATTGGCTATGCCGTGATAATTTGATTTATATTTTTTTAAGTAATGAAGCTCTTTCTTCCTTCCTACAGTGGAACATGTGTGAACGGTCGATGCCGGGCATTCTGTGAAGTCAATAACTTCCAATCTTGCATCTGCTCGGCATGTGAGTAGGTTCTTATGCTCTTATTTTTTATTTTCCCATGTGTGCCCAACTTCTGAGAAAGGAATTAAATGCTTGTAATTTAAGTAAACAGGGAGATCTATGGCTATGGCGAAGACTTTGTAACACACACAAAAGTCGCTGAGACTTCCTGACTTTCTTTAAAGTTTCACGCAACTTTTGAGATCAAATTTGTGATGCCTGGGTACCCGGTCGTTACGCAAAATTTTGGTCCCGTGCGTCGGACCCAAAATTGCTCAAAAACATGATTTTCTTGTATAAACCCAATGTAAATTGTGTTTCTGGCCAAATTTCGTAAAAAATGTAATATTATTTTTTCTTTTACTGCTCAAATTCAATTAATTTCATGTTGTTTATGATTTGAATAGTGTCGCTGATGATTTCCACTGAAACAAAGAATAAAAAACAAAAGGTCTAAAAACAAAGAAATGCATAAGAAATTTTGAAAAAATAGAATACATAAGATATGAATTATGATACAGAATTTTTTTAAAAATGCATTTCCTCGGAATCCTACTAAGAGTCTGAACAAAAAATTAGCTGTTTTGGGGCTTTATTTAGTTAATTGGAGCAAATCTTTGATTTTAGTGCATAA
>CALNVZ010002974.1:40841951-40861064 GCA_940671915.1 Paracentrotus lividus
AACTTTAAGCAATGGACCCATAGTAAAATCATAGAAAACTAGGGATCTGTAGTGAACTTGTTTTGAAAGTTCTGGGATTGCATTTCAGAGATCTTTAAGAAGTGAACCCATTATCAAATTGTTAAAATGATTCTCTTGTGAACTTTTTGTATTGGGGGTTTCGGAATCTTTTTTAGGAATCTTTGTACAATTGTTAAGCCAGAAAGATAGCTTTGCCAATTTTTAAAATTGGGACTTTGAAGGATTGACCTGGTATAGTGAAATATCGTACCTGTATTTGTTCTAAAGGGAGTTGACTACATTTGTATATTGGACAGGTATATGGCAACGTATACTAATGGGCAATTCCATGGTAACTGACTTTACAAATAAAAAACACTCTCTTTCATGATTGTTTTCACCGTAGTTACATAAATAAAAATGCAAGTGGCTTATATAACGTCAGTTACTGATACATTTTTGTTTGCCATTTCACAGGAAATGCAGTTTGAATTGATTTTTTATTTATTTATTATTTTTTTTTTTTTTGCACAATTACTTTCCTATCATTAAAGGGATTTAGTAACTTTCAAAAACAAGAGCAATTAGATCAAGATTAATAAAATTATACTGTTCCAACAGTAAAAACAAACTACTGAAAGTTTCAGATCAAACGGAAGTCATTTACTACCTTAAAACAGTGTAACAAACAATACCAAGCATAGGGCCGAACACCAGTACCCTCTGCTGCTAGCTCAGTAGGCCGCTAGGGACGGGGGACTATACAACAGGAAATGGGTGTGTGTTGTGCTATGCGGAAAAGCACGTGGTTTTATAAACCATCCGGGGTTGGTTTATAAAATTTGAGTATGAAATCATTGATATCTCGAAGGTAAAGCAAGCAATCAACTTGCAATTTTGAAGAGATACCAGACTGACCTAAGTGGTTATAATTATGTTGGCAAAATAAGCTAAATCGAATAAAATGTGATTTGAATATCATTCAATGTTACTGCATCCCTTTAACCTATTTAGCTGTATTAATTTGAAGACAGAGGTACATGTATTCTTATCTATGAAAGTACATGTATGATACGGTAATATAAACAATCTAGAAAATGTTGTGTTATTGTATCGTCAATTACCATGGAATTGCCCTAATAAGACCACCAGCATGTTTGGTAGTAATTTGTTCTCTCCTTGTTATTCAGGTCGTATCATCAAAGATAACGTGGTAGGGGCTACACTCATTATCTCCCTTCTCATCTGGATACCATGTAGCTGTTTAGTGCATTATGTGGTGAGTTTAATATTACTCGTCTCTTTCTGCCGGTGAATTGCCAATTATCTAAACCCACTTTGACTAATGACTGTTTAGCCTCATCCCACATGGTCTAATTCCATTTCGTCTTCAACCAGTTTATGTAATTACCTTTAGGTCTAAATGTCACTCTGCCTGTTTACCATTTAGTCTAAATCCAATTGGGTCTAATGTCCATTTTTTCTAATGTCTAATTGGTCTATTACCATTTGGTCGATTCCTGTAACTGAATTGAAATATACCTAATATTCATTTGGGAATTAGATGAAAAGGTAATTAAACCATTTGGCTATAGACGAATAGGCAAGTGGTCATTAGACCAATCATGTATTAGACCAAATGGAATTTAGACCAAACTGTTAGTAGACCATATAAGTTTAGCCCATGTGGTATTAGACGATCTGAGAATTGGGCCAACTGCTGTAAGACCAAGTGGATATAAACCTTTCTTTCATCATTATTAAAAGTTTAAGACAAAATGAAAATGTGTGTGTTGATTTTTTGTTTATTTGATAGTGAGTTATTTCTTTAATATTGGCATACAGCTTCAGGAGGTCATTAACTAACATGAGATCATGCCATAATATATCCGATAAGTCACTGAACCATGAAACAAAGGCCTAAACTTTCTTCTCATTTGCAGCGTGAGATGTCAGGATTTTGTGAAAATGAAATCTGACATAATCCGGAGATGAATTGTGATATTTAATAGTTGCAGTTGCTAATTCTGCAATGCTGCTTGTACAATTTTCCCCAGAGTATCTTAATTTTAAAAGTTTGTTGATTATTGCTTCCTCGTCATTCCCCGCAGGACAAGAAAAGAGCCAATGATTTCAAACAGATAGACACATGGCTACATCCAGCGGTAAGTTAAAACACAATTATTTAACAATTAATGAATTGATTGTTTCTATTGATTGCATTCTCATTGGTACAGTCCACTTCCGTTATAACAAGGTTCTTGGGACTGAGCCAAGTACCTCACTATAACAATATCTTGCTCTAACGGGGAATACATCAGTTTGCACAAATGGTATTATCAAGCCATCTTTTAAATTTACAATACAGCTTTTTGGTTGTAAGCCATTTGAATGTCTCTAATATACGTATAGTCTGAAAAGGCATGACTTTAGAGAATGTGATTTTTAAATATCAATTTATTTTCCTCCTCTCTGCTCTTGAATGTCTGAATGGTTTCATGTACAATCTGTTTCTTGATTATTATTATTGTTATATATTAACGGTTATACTGAAGCACCACTTCCATGATTTTTATGTGTTTTATGTTTTGTATCATTGATAAGATACCTGATTTTCCAACCTTAAAATTGTTACAATCTTCTGGTCGTTAAATGACAATCTAATGATAAAAAAATCACTATCATTAGTAGATTTAGAATTTAATATTATGTTGTCATCTTCATCATCATCATCATTATCATCATCATCATCATCACGATTGTCACAATGTTATTGTCATGTTTATCATCCTCATTATTATCCTCATCACCAACACTATTCTCCTTCTCCTCATTATCATCATCATTGGTTTCATTTCCATCACCATCATCATAACCATCTTCATCAACACTATCATCATCATTATCGTCACCATCATTATCGTCATTAATATCATCATCATCATCATCATCATCATCATCATCATCATTATCACCACCACCACCACCACCACTTTCATCATCATCATTAAATCACCACTATCCCATCATGCATCACCACTTTATCCCCCACCACCACCATATCATCACTAAACTTTCCCCACCATATCATCATCATCATCATCATCAACACCAATCATCACATCATCATTATCAACATCATCTCACCATCACCATCACCATCATTCCCCCACCATCATCATCATTCACTATCACCCTCACAGCATCTTTAATATTAATACGCCTCATCTATTTTCCTCCACAGAACCAAGAGAGATTCTGCCGGAGACAAGCCCCCGTTCGAAGGTACACCCCCCTGAGTAGCATGGAGAAAGAGACTTGCTTTGGACCCGCCAAACCATGCATCTTGCTAACCTTTTTAATTTATTGACTAACACTAACTAGTATTTTATTGGACATGGGGTGGGCAATGACATTATTATTTCCCGTGCCATTTAGATACGAGATTAAATAGTTGCTTGTTAGAAAGCATCTAGTTTCAATCCTCTGCTTAAAATATAGGAGTAACTGCTGTATTTTTTGTTCTTATTGGTCTGGTGCTGACAGTGTTCATAAAACAAGCACATTCATTTGTTGTTTTAACCATTTGTGACAAGTGTTAATTTCATTTATTCTTCATTCAGCTAAATACATGGAGCATAATTTGATTGAGATATAATTACATCGTGAAATGAAGATTTACATATCAATCATAACACCGTATAAAATTCAAATTGAAACCGGAGAAAAAAATAATTTACAAACAAATATAATTAGAATTGAAACCCTATAAAAGAAATACAGTCATTAGATTATCTTTGTATGAGCAAGTAAGCACACAAAACAAAATATTCTGTTTAATTACGCATAAACTTTGTATCCTTACATCTAATAGTTATAGCAGCACTTTTTATAATTGTAAATAATTTCATGTTTTACATCATGTTTTCTTCACCATATTGTTGTATTGATTTAGGATGTTACATTTGCCATAATGTTTTCCTTCTTAAAATTCCAAAATGAGTTTGATTTTGGACTGGATTTATTATGCTAAGTGCTAGTTATATCTAAAGTAATTTTTGTATCAACTTTTGTAGAACAGGGTTAAATACCAGAAGCTCATGTTATTGAATTATGCAACTCTAAGAATGCTTTAGTTTATATTAAAAAGAACCCCCAAAAAATTTTGTAAATTAGAAATTAATTTTAGATACTTTTGTGTTTTTCCTTTCTTTGATTGGTATAGGAAGTTTTTTTTTCATACCACAAAGATGGCAATTCTGTCATTGAGACAAGCTAAGTTATATACCTTTAAAAAAAAATCTTGATATATGATCATGTCATATTCTGCAAACAAGGAGGCTTATTAATGTAGCTATTTGCAACATCCTGATTTATAAAGCAGCATGAATTTGGTATGAAATTTATTTTGCATGTTTATAAGTTTGCATCATGAGGAATATTGGAATAATCTTGGTTTATGTATATCTTGCAGGTTTGTTGTATAAAGCAATATCTTTCATAGAGGGAAAGTGGCTAAATCCTGTTAAGAAATAAAATACAAATTGAACCTCTATCCCAATAGAAAATGAAAACAACACAATTATAAATATGGAGGGATGAAACTGTTGGATTGTCAAGCATTTTATATTTTATAATCACCCTTTACCAATTTAGATACTCATTTTTAATCATATGAGAGTATTTTTATGTGCTTACTTGTAGTTCGTTAATATCTGTCCTTCCTTGCCAATTAGATTTTGTGCAGCTCTTATGCCATCTGTTTTATTATATTGCCTGTGTGGCAGTATATGATTGTACCACATTTATTCAGCATCAGATACATTTGCCATTCCTTTTGAAATGCAGTGTGTGTCCATTAAACATGTTCTTCAATGTTGTATCATTGCATAGACACAATATTCACAAACATAGAATGATTATTTAAGATTCTCTCTTTCGATATATTTGATGGGTTTTTCTGTAGAATATTATTCTTGCTGTGCGCATTAATTGTGAACCAAATATATGTTAAAGCTTAAGCCTGCAAAAGACCTTATTTCATTTATCTCCCATTCAAATCTATGCATACATTTCTAATGGTTTCTATGATCCCATAAATGATTTCAAAAGAGTATGATGTGGCTGCTCCCTAAATTCCCTTCTTGATTAGTGTGTTTTTGTACAAAGCCTGTGACATCAGCAAATTCAGTACTAAACAGGTTAAGGGTAAATACATTCCTATGTATTTAAATGTGGAGGTCACATTTTTAAATTATGTAAATATATCTAGAGTACTAAATATGTAAAATATAAAGTGTTGAATCTCAGACACATCAAGTGAAGAAATACCCATGTTATCTGCAAGAAATTGAGGGGGAATTTTCTGTTTGAAATGCAGGAGATTCTGGTTATGGTTTCATCTTTTATTCGATGAATGACAAGCCAATTTTTTTTCCCCCCACTGTATTTATTACCAAATGGAAATATCTTATTAATTTAGATCAAACCAAATGTGGTATGAGAGGTTAAACAAATAATGATTAAGATGGAGAGTCGCAAATTGAAAGGTCTACAATATACAGACTTTACAGATCCCCACCTATTTTAAAATAACAGTAAAATATTTTGTAAAATTAGAGATATTGTTAGATGTGTATATATTACATTATCTAAGTATAAATAGTCTGATGTAAGCCTATTTATGCAATTGTTGAATCAGAGTACAATATTGTTAAATATCTTGTAATATGTACACGAATTTTAAAGAAAATAGTTAAGTAAAAAGTATTTTGTGAATTTCATAGATATAATCATGTGATTATGGTGCAAATAAGCAGAATAATATTGAAATATGAACAAAGAAAATAATGAGTTATCAATTATTCTTGAATCTATTCTTACTAAGCATCACATAACCCACAAAATATTCTCCATTTTAAATACACAGTGTCATTGCAATTTTGCCTCCTTAAGGTACTGAAATAAGCCCAAAAGCAACCTAGTAGTTCAATTATTTAAAAGCATGAACATTTCTTCTGTCTACACAAATTTGTCTGAAAAAAGCAGGCCAAAATGCTCTGCCTCACTGCCCCTCCCCTTAATAGACCTTTGCTGGCCACAGGCACGGATCCAGCCCCCTCCCCTAGTAAAAAAAAAAAAGAAAAAAAAAAGGAGGAACAAAAATTTTTATGGAATTCCCCCCCCCCCCTCCCTCGCTTATCGTGACGTGAACAAATTTGGGGTAACTTTTTGATCGGCCGTTGTGACAGGGAAAAAAAATTGGGTGTACCTTAATTTGAAATTCCAATTTGGGCGCCGCCTCTCATGAAATCCTGGATCCTCCACGGGGCCAATCCACTGGTTCATCTATTATTTTGCCCCTTATAGAGCGCCGAGAGTTGTGTTCCAGTGATGTGGCAACGGCTGGTTCATTTAAACGGGTATTGAAAACTTTTCTAGTAAGTATGATTGGTTCTTTCGATGCTGAAATGGTGTTTTTGTTGCATGCACGATACAGCGATGTGGCATGGGCATGATTTTTTTTGGATAAAATTCAAATGTTGTTAATACCTCCGCAATACACCATAGGTGGTGCTTGAGGCATCATGTTTAGGGGTTGTCCGTCCGTCCGTACGTTCCGTTTCCTCGTTTTTTCGATATATCAAGAACCATTAAGATGGTTACTTTAAACTATACATTGTATGTATCACCACTGAAAGACGATCTGATTAGATTTTAGAGTATGTAGGTCAAGGGTCACAGGTCAAAATTATGAAATTCCATGTATCGTTTCGCGATATCTCAAGAACTACTTGGGATATGAACGTCGAACTTACGCATAGCATGTAGGCCTATTACTTTAGAAAGACGATCTGATTAGATTTTAGAGATTGCCAATTTAAAACTTGATGAGACCACCATAGGCCATTATGTAGACAGTCTGGATGTTCGAAATTAATTAGGTCTACTGGTTTAAGGTCATAGTTTACAGAGGTTATGCCTGGCATCATGGGCCTCAGGACAGAGGCACATAGGACACGCAGTCGCATTTTTCTTGTTTGAAATTTTAAAAAAAAATCAATTGTGCAGATCTGGCAGGAAATGTTGAGTGCAATTAAAATATTGACTACTCTTTAATTTTTTTTATTCTCATCGGAAAAGCCCAAAAGAGGAAGCCGCAAAACAAAAATATTATCATAACATTAAATTTAAAAAAATGGCAAAAACAAAAACAACAATTTAAATGCATAAATGGAATTTGATACCGATTTTCGTTTTAATCCATTACATAAAAAAAATCTTACAAAGAATCAGTAACGGAAATTAGCTGATTTTGAGCTGCATAGAATTCCATAACACAGATTTTTTTTTTCCCCGGTAATATTTGAATCCTCCTTCTTTCTGTAGATACGCGTCCGTTATATCATCGCGTGTCGCATGGTTATCCATTTCGCGAAGATTGACAGTATCAATCTTCCTGAGGGGGCGGAAGGGCAAAACCTCCCCTTCCCCCAACACCACCAGCTTCTCAGCGGTTAAAGTCGACCGGTACGACGCTCCATGAAATCCCGGTGTTCCCTTACCCCCCTTCATATTGATACCAAGCAGCAACACAATCACTACTATCCTCCACATCTCAACTCTATACCACACTACATACAACACAACGCTCCTCACTGCCATCACCTCAAGCTCACCTGCGCGCCATCACCACGTAACATAATAAGACGTGAAAATCATTCCCGGCTGTCCCTTAGACCGCTGTGACACATTTCGCGCCTTAGTTGTAAGCGGAGTGCGAAGAAAAATAACGAATATTAGAGAATCAGCGGGTATGATGCAAAAAAAAAAAAACAAAAAAAACAGACACTCGACATCCAGCGCAATCGAAATCATCCCAATGTCACAATGAGGCCTCATCCACGAATTTAAGAACGGGCTAGTGTTATTTTTCATCTTTTACACTAATACAAGTAGGATTTGCTGTGATTGTTTGTATTGTTCTCTTTTTAAAAAGTCTTTCTTTTTTTCTTTCTTTTTTTCATCTGGAGCATTCTTATTGAATATTGAATTTTTAAAAAATAATTGAAAGAGAAAAACAGAGAGACTGATAGAGAGAAAGAGATGGTCATGAATGAGAAGGAGATTATTTAAATTGATTCAGTGAATAATTAGAGGAAGATAGAGAGGGGGAGAGAGAGATGATCACAGACAATATGGAGATACACAGGAGAGAAAATTAAAGGAGGGAGAGAAAGATAAATGGTCATAAACAAAGAGAAAGATGATAAAACGTGGATAATTAGAGAGAGAGAGAGAGATAGGTGATTCTAATTTTGCAAACAGACATCCTCTCGCATATGACTGATGCCGTATTCATCTTGTACCTGGGTAAAACCAGGACAGATGTGTAAATGTATAATTTAAGCAGGATTTTGGCATTCGCAAGAAAACCCAAAAGAATACAATAAAAAAAAAATATACATAATAAATAAACGGTTTTAAACGAAAAGGCGGTTTTCACAGTTATTTTATAATTCATTAGAATTTTACTGTTCCCGTGGCACATATTATAGTAACGAGATATTCAAACAACGACCGTGTTATGAAGAATGAACTACCACTATTTGAAATCCATGTTTGCTACATTAGCTGGTTTGCTATGTGGGCAAACAACGGACAAGCTTCGGATTGCTCAAGAACAGCCTTTGTTTGAAGGTATGCAAAATATAATAAGCTAAAGAAAACCGTTCTATTGAAAGAATATCCATCCATATAAATACATTTTTATTATTTTGGCGGATTTATTTATCTTCTTCTTTTTTCTTAATCAAATGTTTTTTTTATTAAAATGTTTCTTTTTCCCTTCTAAATATTGTTATAAAGATTACAAAGTCCAGGGAGTAGGGGTCAGCGACTAGCATGGGCATGGCTTTCATACAAGCCGAAACACCGGAAACAACAAGAAATGTTAATGGTCTTTCATCCCGCTTCAACGCAGAAACTGAGAGAGCTTATGAGACAAGAAATCTACTCAACAATTTTAGATTTGGCCGAACGAGTCTTCCTTCGAGTGACTTGACAGCACTAAAGCTATTTTGTTTGGCCCAATGGCAGTATTTCATTCGCAATTTATCGAAAATCTCGATGTCTTCAAGAATATCCCGAGTGGCGGAGAGGAGTAGGCAAGCCTCGGGCAACGGCTGGGACGGACACGAGCAACGAGGTATGACTCCATCACTGGCAGGCAAGCTGAACTGAAGATGTACGCAGGGGCGTTATAGGGGAACCGAAGAAATCGTAATTAAAGGATGGCGGGCATCTTATCTCCATGATCAGATTGCTGTAGGGTGAGCATTACATTACATGATTACACAGAGATGGATGACCCCAGCCTATTGATAATGTGTCGCTCTGGGGCATGAACACGTTTGGCCTCTCTAAATACCAAATTATGACGGGGAAATAAAACAGAAAGAATGTATAGTGTTTCGCCATTTAAGCCCTGCTTCATGGATCGAACTGTTTGATAACGAATTTTTGGAAAGTAAGAGTGCCTTAGTATGGAAAGTAAGAGCAAGTGAGTTAAATGACCAATGTATGCTTGGCAAATTATCTCATTTGTCGAACAAATAATGAAAGGTAAAATATCGTTTTTTTGTTTGCTTTTACACCGTCATGTATGCAATTTGCCCACTGAACATGCTGAAATCAAGGAAAATCAGAATGATTTTTTAATGTAATCACAAATTGGATACATCCGTTACTTTTGTTTTTCTTTCAAGCGGAGAGGGTACTAGCTTTATGTCACAAGATTGAATTGATACGTCACTTACTCCAAAGACAAAAATAATCATCCAACCGCGAAATGATTACGATCTAACGTCACAGATCACAATCTTCGATAATGAGTAAACGATACTATCTGAAGTATTGGTCTCGCCAATTAGACGTAGTAGTAGACGTGGATGACCTTGGATGCAATCGATAATGGCGGAGCTACCTGGTATCGTGTGACATACAAGTGCGATAGCTGAGATACGACTTGATGTGTAGTCTTACATCAAGTCCCGGGCAGAAACACTTTAGGTGTTCGACGCGAATGGACCATTATTAATCGATCTAGATACCTCACTCAAATATTAACCCAGCAAAAAGCCTGACACCACAAGAACCACACGAAAGAGACAAAATGACATGGCAATAACAGGTATATGCGTGATCAAGTTTGCAAGAACTTTTGTTTTTAAAAAAAATTGCAGTATCGCGACCAAGACTAGAAATAAAACACTGAGAACAGATCGCTGATTTATAATGCCCTTTGGCTATGATCATTTTAAAGAAAAAAAAACAAAACAAATAGTGGAGTCTGTGTTTGCAATATACCTTCTCTAAAACTCATGCAACCTATTATTTAAAATTACAATATTGGATAACTATTATATCTTTAATAGCGGACGTAGAGCTATCAATTTTTAAAACGGCCCGTTGCGGGATCTTGAGGATTTTTCTCAAACACTCTTTTAAGGGGTTTGCCGTAGCTGCCTGTAACACGCCGAAGGATTAGTGCATTTAAAGGATCTAACAATGCATCTACCAAAATAAAATATTCTCTAGTTCATCCTACCAAACGCAGCGTGTGCTCAATCCGAGATTTTGTGTAATTTCTCTTGTCAAAAGCTTTCGATTAACAAACTGAATTCTTATCAGAGAAACGAAATCATTAAGCGGTTTATTCGAAAAACGGAAAAGTGAAATATTTCCTTTACCAGAGATGCGCATTATATATGAGAGGATATAAACGCTTGTCCCAATGTATTCATATTATGTTGGGTATTTCTATCATGTGAGATATTGTTTTAATTCTTTGGTAGTCCAAATGACCTTTCTGAAATAGGGAGTTCTGAAAATAATCGTAAGTCACAGTGATTTTTGCTGGGAAGGGTTTTCTTTTTTATTAAAAAATAACATAATAATGAATAATCTCTCGTAAGATGCTGATATTGATAAACCACATATGCCTACCTACAGCATTATTATTACTATTATAATGCACAATATATAAATATACATACCCTCTACTAGTGAGGTAAATTAAGGTTGACATTGGCAGCTTTTTCTCCTTCCTGCGGTAAGTTTAGACCAATTCTTCTCCAGTCTTTCTCGAAGATAATCGACCGCCATTCTTGATTTTGCTCTGTAGACAGGGAACAAATAGAGTAGCAAGAGAAAAAAGAGATAAAAGATAGAATAAAATTATATTATTAGTAATCAAGGCCATATAATGGATAAGATATTTATTACAATTATAAAACAGATCTGAACAATTGAAATAAGCCATGTGAAATAGAGAGGAGACAAACATGAAACAAAATAATTGCCTCCCTTTTTCCTTTTTTGAGTTTATTATTATTTATTAATATTTTTTAATACAAAAAATCCTTTATATCTAACATCATCTCGATTCGACATCATGTTTATGTATACAATATACATTTTAAAAGAAATATTGGAATATTTTACACCACTGAAAACAAAATGATAAATAAATTAAAAAAAAAAAAATTAAAACCGGACATTAAGATTGCCATTAGGCCAATGTCCTCCATAATCACATGTAAGGCTTCTACATTAATCTTTGATATTGAATGACTTATTTTTTTGAGCCATCATCCACTTTCGCTCAAAACGATTATTTGTTTTTCTCCCAGATTCAATGGTTCTCCGCCAGTGGAAATAATGATGAAACACGTTAAACATGCATATGCGTAAAAGTAATTTTGCTATGATTGGGAACACGCTGTGTGGTATTTGATCCTCGGTAATTTCCCCCTACATATACAGACAAACACTTACAGCTACTCCTTTCAAATTAACCATAGGACGAATCCGTCTATGGCTTGCCATCGAATTCCCTTATTTGAGATTTTGAACATTTATAAGTCAAGAGGCACTTGGAATAAGCTGTCGCCAAAATGGCCGCATGGGATAGAGACTGTATGTTAGGAACGTTTTTGTCTTCTTGTGCTCTCCTTAAATTCTCCGCTCTATATTAAGTTCAGTTACAAAATGAATTGTTCTCAAACAATACAAGTATTAACTGAGAGAAAAGTTGGTGAAAATCATTCAAAATGGTATAATAACTGATAAGTGGAACTAGTCGTCTACTTTCAGTTTTGATTTCAATTTTTATTCATATTCTTTACACGAGCCGAAATGAGGTTGACCGAAAGAAACGCGGGGAAAGCGGTATGTAAACAAATTTATCTTGTTTCCTCAATAAAGAAGAGAAGAGAAGAAAGAAAGAGGAAGAAGAAGAAGAAAAGAAAGCGCAGATCATAGCCATGACGTAATTGAGCTCATACTCCCATTCATCAATAATCTGTTCTTTCCCCCGTTCTTCTTCAACAAAGCATTAGGGCAACAAGCTACTTAAGCCTTTTGTTTGGGCCTATTTCAACGCCAATTAGGTAGGATTTTGACAAACAATCTTTCGAAATGAGACGAGGAAAGCTGGAAAGAATACAATGGATGCCAAAAACATTTACAAATCTATATCTATTATTTTTGTGTACCCCACCTGCTTCTTGTGTTGGCTAATTCGTACATTACGTAATTTAGCACAAATCCTCAATGACTTTCTCGAGGCATTATTACTGTGTTTAAGATGCCCAAACGTTCCATCTCCCAACAATAATCCCATTCCCCCTTGATCTTTTTGTCCGATGGAGATTCCTCTTTCCCAGAATTAAACAGTAGTCACTCACTCCTAGGATGCAAATGGTTATTTTGAGAAGAGATACCCAAAAATAAAGTAAGCCCCCGGTTTAAAAAACGGGCCATGTTTCAGCAAAGGAATTACAATATTAAAACAAACACTATTAATGAGATGAGCAATGGTTAATCATCTTATAAATTTACCAACATCGTATATGGCATTTCCCTACACATACAAGTGAAACATAACTTTTCGCTACGTACACATGTTAGCTGTTTCAAATTTCACTCTAAGAATCTTTCGATACCAGCCTAATTACAATCTGGGAGTGGACTTATTATATTACAATCTCATTAATGTTTGTGGATGTTTTAAAGGGGTCTATTTTTTTTTTAAATTCAATGATCACACTTTACAAACCCAGTATTAAAAACACATTTATGCCAAACCGAATCTCACTAGGTGTGCACATATATCGAACTGTTAATTTGCATTGTATTTATCTCCCCTTATGGTCAATACAACTTGAGTTAAAATGTTGGATGCCATTCAGCTTTGTCAACATAACAATGACTGATCTGCACTCCGTTGCATAAACTTTATCATGGTAATGGAACTCTTGCCATCGTTGTAACTAATGTAATGAACCCTTGTGATACTGCTCAGCAGTCATCAAAACAAGGATTTAAAGAATTTACCATAATGGCAAAGTTATCATTTATGATACTTTGTGTTATGAACAGGCCCGGGGATCTGAGTGAGGATACAAAAAAAGTGATTTTTAGAGTTAGTGTTTATTGGATTATGCAAGGAAAAGGGAGGCGGGGCCCAACTCCCTGAGAGTGAATAATGGTTTATCCATGACTCACAGCAGTTGATTGCGAAAGCAATATATCATGTCGCCGAATTTTGAATTGGTCAATCCAATGGCTTTATACCGACGTAGAAGAAAATATCTTTTGTTGTTTTTGCCTCATGTCAGAGTATTTAAGACTCCGAATGTCTCAAACCCTTGATTGGTATCTTTACAATGTGTGCAAATAGTTTAGAATTAATTACACATTTTAAGTGAATGTGACAGTTTCAATCATTAATACAAGTTGACAATTACAGATTTTGTTGTTCTTCTTCCAGGATGGACTGTTCTTCAACCGTATGAAGATAAACGTACGTGATTTATAGTGTGTGTATACGAGAGGCATACTTTTTTCATTACTGTGCGGTGTCATGTATGTGTGTCAGTTAAATATCAGTCATGCACCAATGAACATACTGAGCCTGATCCACTTAATCAGTTAATGTATGAAAGCCTGAAGCATCAAGAAATGGAGATGAGCTGGATCCTGTGGAGAGGTTGTTTCCGATCCTTGCGGTTCTTGGGAAGAAGGAAGAAGCCTACAATGTGATCTTACGCTGAATGCTGGGCTTCTCATGTCTTCAAACAAATCCATGTCTTCAAGGTTAATCTTCCAACGAAAAGGACTGGCTACACTGCCATGTAGGTTGATCAGATCATGGACAGCATGGCACGACCTCTGATGAGCCAATGACAGCCATTAATATATTAAGATGGAACGTCTCATGTGTAGTCCAGGCATATTCGGATTGTTGCTGCTCGATCGAGTTCAGGACCAGAGGCGGAGTTGATCAAGGGTTTTGGAATGACATAGATCTCAAGTCTTTCCCCACAAACAGTTGGCCTTGTGTTGGCGTTTCTAATTTAAATATACCCCGTACAAGCTTTTTCAGTCTCACTTTCAGTTTCACAAAACCTCCCATTTTATTTTTTAATCAATTCAAAAGCAGCACAACCAAAAAAAGGTTCACTCAACAACATCATGTCACTGTCTCATGATCAGACAATTAACTAAACCGAACCAGCCCCGTCCGAAGCGACGAACTGACGAGCCAAGTAGACAATATTTGGTTGAAGGTGATTGAAAATATTATACATGACCAAAATTTCGTGGTTCAAAAATACTTATGTAGAATTCATACTGCACATTGAATCAATCTTTGAAGTTTTCTGAATTGTGACATCTACAAATGTCCATGAGAACACTAACAAATGAAGAAAATACAGGGAAAATTAGAGTCACTCACGTTATATTTTCCTCCGTGCAGCTGCGCTGTCTTCGCACAGAAGATTTATACGTCTTTCGGCACAGTAAATGACCTGGGAGTGGCACCAAACACTATGTGAGAAGAGGACAAAGGCCAACTGAAATCATTTTGTAAGTCAAAAAGGCTCTTATATAGATCTAATTCAGTTTTATAACGCCGCGATATTTGAAATATATTACATGCCGTTTGAATTACATTTAAATTAGATTCATTCATTAACCAGTATACCTGATCGCTATCATCGCTGGTTGTTAACTGTAAGGCGAGGGGGCGGTGGAGTAAGTTGAAACTTTGCTTATAGATTACGAATTAACAACACAGTCGGCAGACACTAAGACGTGAACACTCAAATCAAAATATATCCACCAAAACACGTTTCCATACTATATTTCGAACAATGAAGAAGAATGATATGACACGATTATCATTACAGCTGCAGGCTATCAACTATAACTTTTACAACATTGTTCAACAGACCATGTAATTAGTCCTACCACCTACAATTATTATTATTCCCAAAACTATTGAGCAATCACCAACAATTACTACACGAATATCAGTGATCGGGATGAAGAAAGCGTCGACAAGACATTCAGATCTGACCGTAAAACAGCTTTTGCTTTTGAGATATATTGAATGAGCACTATAAATTGAAACACTTACCTGAGAACTGTTTATTATTCACGAATAACGTGTTTCGAGACTGAATTTCTGCAAAAATTGAATTTAGCCTCGTTGTTAGCCGTCTCCACGCAAAAGCGTAAAATAGTTAGTTTCCAGACGTAGACGAGACCAATATAGCAAAATCCAATGTCAGACCAGATGATTGATTATGATGATTGAATGATGATGACGATAATGATGAGGAGATGATGATGATGATGATGATGATCATGATGATGCATGATGATGATGATGATGTCATGATCATGATGATGATGTATGTTTGATGGTATGATGATGCAGGAGTGAGGAGGAGGAGAGGCGGGACGAGCGGAGGGCGGAGAGGAGGAATAATGATGATGATGAATGAAGGTTGGGATAAAAGTGAAATAGAGAAATCCTAATGAATACTCTCACAATTGAATCATGAAATTATTTTATTTATATGATTAACTTCAACGATTAGATATCATACATCTGATAGGAAACATTCAACGCAAGTCATGAATGACAATCCAAACTCTCATTAAATAATATGATGGTTTTTTATAAATTTAAAAAGGACCATAGCCATAGTCATTGTATTCTCTTTTTAAACAATAAACAAAAAATATAATAATTAAAAAAAAAATCTTTTAAAAAACTGATAACGTATTACATTTTTCATGGTCTTTGTAAAAAACGAAAAAATATATTATATTATTTTAATCTTATATATCGTATACATGAACCTTGAACAAAACCTACCGCAGGAATCCAGAAACTAACTAGGTTAAATAAATATAATTTGGACAGGAAATTAGTTGGAAAGATGAAACTCGATTTTACATGTTGCTGATAGTGTAATATTATATTACAGCCATTTACAACAATATTATATATTATAATACAGATCAGCGGGCGGTTTCTCTGGGGCGCAACTTAATGAAGGCTACACTGTTCGTCATAAAGGTGGATATTTTTTTCTGGCTCAAGCGACATTATGTTGCTCCATTATTAATTTCTTAATGTGTTTGTCACCGCCTATTTCTTGATCCTGGTTATTTGGACTTCCCCTCGAACTTCATTCCGGCGGATTTTTCTTCAAAAAATTTGTCACCCTCCAGCAGCATGGCGCTTCGTCATTTTTCTTATTTGGGGCCCTTTTTTTCGTTCACACGAACCAAGGCACCCCGTCAGTCCTACCCCAAGGAAACACATCTGAGGTGGAGAATTTATTATTGTTCTTTAATTAAATCTAGATTTATGGTTACAGGTCGACCCTTTTGCTAGGGGAGGAGGTCTAAATTTATTTTGATTGGGGTCAACTTCATTTTATTCATTTTACACCATGGAAATTTCATTTCCCTGAATTTGTATTGTAAACATGTCAACCAACATAACTCAAAATAAACTATTATAATAATGACTATTTACAGCTTGTCTCAAGGCTATACAAAAAATTAAGGGAAAAATGATGAATTTAAGGGTTAAATTGAGTTTTTCATTTTCTTTGTTTTCAGCATAAAGATGGAATAAAATATTCCGGAATTTTACGAATCTCGAGTTTTTTTACTTTCAACCTCTCCTAGACAAGGACCTTAACCTGTCCCAGAAAATTTATTTAATAAAGAACTAATATTAAAACAATACACCTCAGTGCTTATCCTGGGGTAGGACATAGGGGGGCTTGATTGCCCTTGGAAAAACAAGAAGGGCCCAAAATGAAAGAAAGAATGACAAAAATGGGCATCACGGGGTTGACCAACTTTTTGGAAAAAAGGATCACCAGTTGAAGGTAGGGTGAGAATGTCCAACCAGTATAGCCAGCGTCCCAAAAGTCAAAAAAGCAGGGACAAACATATTCAAGAAATTAAAGTCAGAGGCAAACATCAATGCCTATAGCGGCAAAAAAAATATCCACCTTTATGGACGGACAGTGTGTTATAAGATCTAAAATAAAAGAATCATTATGATACGATGACTAGAAATAATATTGGTCTAGGTCAAGGAAGTAAATAGAGAAATCTGCCAGTAATTGGGGTTGTTAAAAATTAAAAGTAATATGACCTTAGGCCCGGAGAATTATTCTTCACACAAACTTAGTAACGGTCAATGCTTATGCACAAACTCGACATGTAAAAAATCTTTCAAATATAAACCTTATTAATACTAAAAAATACTTGTGTTTACCTCTATAAAACAAACAAACATCAACAAACAAATAAAACTTGATATAAGAATGTTATATTAGTCTATCCACAACCATCACAATTTCAGGGAAAATGCTGGAGAAGATAGGAATGAATTTAGGAATAATCGAGTTGTCCCTATTCTATTAAAGGGTCTAATTTCAAAACAGGATTGCGTCGCAATTGAAAGTCAAATTCGAAGTCTTTGTTAAGATAGAATAAAATATATTGAAAATAAGAAGGAAGAGAAAAAAAATAATCTTTGTAGTTTTGTCCAACGGTGTGGCATTAAGCACATCGATCTGTAAAAAAGGGTGTGTTTGGATGATAGAATAAAAGGACGGTAGAGCTGATTGGTTGATTAATTGTTGCGAATCACGCACGGCAGTTTCTTTCCGCTTCCGCTGCACTTGGCAAACACGTGGACTGATTGGTATTTGTTAGCGAATCAAAGTGGTTCGGAGAAAGAAGTGTTCTGATTGGCTACATGGACGATCTCGGGATCTCATGGGGTGATTAACTGAACCCAATCACAGCGATTCCTCTGCCTCTCTCGAGACTCGTTCTCCGAAGATTTATCCAACCATTGCAAGAGGCGTATCGGAGGATGAGGTATATGGGAAAAAGAACGAAAAGGTTAACATTATGTTGACGCAATGACAAACAGGGAGGATTTAGCCATCTCTTGTTCTGCGAGACTCGTTACTTCTAGCACAATTGTTTTTTTTTAGCGCCTACAGGTGAGAAAATGGGGATCCCCCCCCCCCTCCCATTCCCGACATGTACAAAAACGTGAAAATGTCCATAGACTTGTAATTTTTTAGCCTGTTCACCCCCCCCCCCCCCCTTCAAAAGCTTCTGTGGGTCCCGCCACACCTTCGTTGTAGTAATTAATCGATCAAACAGAAATTATGTAAATTTGGAAAAATAATCGATATTACTACTTACGATTCGTGTCCCTTCCTTCTAAGCTCTCTACATCACCGACTTCTGTTAACAACAAAATAATATGAAAGGGGAAATAATTCATTTAGATTTTTTGTCGGGGCCTTCAGTTTGTCATGTTTTTTTTTATTCGCTAATATTGGGATGAGATTGACTTAGGTTACAATTACTATTTACATCAATTCCAAATTATTTACATTATTAATGTATCTCCGATCATGTTAGGCATGTGTGTCTACACTAATTCTATTTGTTTATTTTTATTTTTTTTTTTTACAAACCATCTAAATTTAACAGTGGCAAATTAACACTCAAACCAAAAAAAAAAATGTTGACAGTTTTAAATAAAGTTTTAATGTATAACCATTTTTTTAACAGCATCTATGGCCAAACAACGAAAGTCTATAGTGATGGAGGTTCAATTGTTGCCAAGTCTTTCAAATTCAAATAGTCCGGTCCTTCAGCTAAACCACACCCAAAACGAACATTTTAACCCCCCGCCCCCCCCCA